>MNCI01022972.1:293635-337359 GCA_015680685.1 Gnetum montanum | reverse complement strand
GCTTTACAAATGGGGCATTTAGGATGATCAATTCCTAAGAAATGAAGCCTATGTCTGATGGGAAGACCTTGATGAACCAAGGACCAAAAAAAGAAACGATGCTTAGGTTGGGCCTTAGAAGTCCAAATCCAATGAAAAATAGTTTTCCTCTGGTGGTCCTCAAGATGTAAACTCTAATGTCTATTTAGAGTGGAGAATTGAAAAGCTTGCACATGAAACCAAGATTTGGCTTTAGAGATGCGTAAAGAGCGAAGACGGAAACCATTAGGCCAAAACCAATCTTCATACCAAGGAGTATTAGTATGCAACTTATGCACAGCAAATTTGGAAAGAACTTGCTCTATGTGTTGGTAAATGATAATATCTTGTCTTTGAAACCCTCATTTTAGTTTTGCTTGTGTCCAAGAGAGGGTAGGAGAATCATTTCTAATAGTATATAATTGATCAATATGGTGGAGATTGTGGTCAGCAAAACGATTGGCTCTATGAGAGAATTCATCATAAAGACAACCTCCATTCTTTTTAAAAATAGAGGACCACCAGATTGAGTGTGTTGACAGAGAGTGCAAGCTTATTTGGGAAGGTTTCCATTGCAACAAACCTCTAAGTTGGCTCCAACACCACCAAATTTGCTTAAACCAGAAAGAACCTTTGATCTTCTGAGAGCCTTCACTAATGATCCAATTGCTCCAATGAGTATTTTGCCATCTATGATGAATACCAAGACAAGAGATGTTATGCCTAAAAAGGATCTTCCAAGCTTCATCTCCTTTAATACACCGAGTCACCCATTTGGAGGCCAAGAGAATAATTTGGTGCTCAATAGAGGCAAGGCCTAAGCCCCCGTGTTCTTTACTTAAAGTGCAAGTATCCCAAGCTACTTGATGAAAAGCTTTGTGATCATCCTTATCCCCCCAAAGGAAATTCTTAAGTATGTTGTTAATGCATTGAAAGGAAGATTTGGAAGGAGCCATAAAGGAAGAGTAATAGACATGAGTGGAGCTCAAAATATAATTAACTACGATAAATCTACCTGCAAGAGATAAGGGTTTAGAAGCTCATTTCAAAGCTTTATGTTTCACCTTTTCCACCACATTGTTCCATATGGTAGTGGGAGTAGCGAATAAAGCAATAGGGATGCCTAAGAGGGTGAAATTATCAGTAGGAGATAGCCACTTGATATCAAAATGATAAGTCCAAGGAGGCCTAGGAGAGAAGCTAGATCGGATGGCTTGTGTTTTGTTTCAATTGATCTTAGCTCCTGAGGCTCTACAGTAGATATCTATGTAGTGCAAGGCAGTGTTAAAATTATTATGGTCTTCAATCAAAGTGATAAAAGTATCATTTGCAAACTGGCTGTAGATAAGATCCTTTCCTTGTTATGGAAGAGAGATACCTATTAGCTGCATAGAATCATTATGAGATCTAAGAACAGCTCCAAGAGCATCAGCAACTAGGATGAAAAGATAAGGGGCTAAAGGGCACCCCTATCGAACTGATTTTTGAAGCTCAATGACCTTAGAGAAGGATCCATTAATGCAAATGACTGAAGAGGCCTCTGACAAAACAAGATCGATATGTCTCTCAAAAACAATACCTAAGTTATGGTGTTTGACTATACTTTTTAAAAAGGACCAATCAAGCATGTCATAGGCTTTAGCAAAATCCAGCTTAAGAAGAATGGTGTTTTGATTAGTGGAAGAAGCCTAGTGCAAGCCCTCAATAACAGTTACAACATTATCTAAAATATACCTGCCTTGAACAAAACCGGTTTGCTCCTGGCTTATAAGATGAGGAAGAAAAGGTTTAAGTTTATTAGCGATAGCTTTGGCAACTATTTTATAGATAATATTTAAAAGAGTGATAGGGCGCCAATTACTTATGCTCATGCAATCTCTTGACTTGGGGAGAAGCTTAATAATACCAGCATTAATCTGCTTACCAAAGGATCCTACCCTAAGAGCTTCCTTATACACATTATAGACAATGTCTTGAAGAGTAGGCCAGAATTTCTTAAAAAATTTTGTGGGAAGGCCATCCATACTAGGGGCTTTACCATCGTGGAGTTGTTGAAGAGCATTACCAAGATCCTGTTTGGAAAGAAGAGAAGCATCACCAAAGATGGATCAATTAAAAAGAGTAATAACTCCTAAGCAAGTATTAACTGCAACAGGGTCAATCGCCTCTTTTCGAAAAGTTCAAAAGTAGAACTCAAAGAAGGCCTGTAAAATGTCATCCTTGGAGGTGAAGATATTATCTTCGACTTGAATAGCTAGAATTTTATGGGACGGGTTCCCCCCTTTGAGGAAACGAAAAAAGCCATTAGTAGCCTGGTCACCCATGCGGAGCCAAGAGAGATGAGCACGGAGGTAAGCACCTCTAGCTTCATAGTGATCCATTATACATAGGATCTCTTTGGCAAGTTTCAAATGAGTAAAGTGAGCCTCAGTAGCTTCATCTTTATTAATAGTATTTTGAAGAAAGGAGATTTCCTTATGAAGGTTGGACTTGTGAGAACTTAGTCGTGAAGCCACCAATTTACTTGCATGTTTGGAAAATCGTTGGAGGTGGATACAAGCATTGGTCCACCAATCAATTCAACCATCTTCACCAAGGGGTTTAGGATGCAAATTCCATATTTGCATCAATAGAGAGAAAAGGGAGTTACTATGAAGAAAGGTAGTGTTAAAGATATAAAGATCGTTAGAAGAGTAGGAGTTCCCAGAGTGGGAAAGAGACTAATGAATAGGATAATGATATGACAAAACCTGGGTATAATCTGCTTAGACAGGGGCACCGTTGGTAGAAGTAAAATGAATAAGGGGATTAGTAGATAGATAAACCCAATCCAACCGAGAAGAGATGTAGGAAGCACCATGTCTAGCGTTACTCCAAGTAAACCAGTTAGAGGTACTAGATGAGGAATATTTTTCATTAGCTTCTTGCAACTTTAATTGACGTTTCAACGAGAGCCACTCAGAAAGCTCTCTGTTATCTAAGCCACCTCTTTGCCCTCCAAATTTATCCTTTGGATGTTTAATCATGTTAAAGTCCCCTGCAATAATCCATTTAGCTTTGGGCAAGCTGTGCCTGAGCCAATTCCACAAGAGCTTCCAATCAGTTGAGTGACAAGGAGCATAAATGGAGACAATCCCTAAGATCTCATTAGCATATTGTAATCGAACCCAACTACAATGCCCTAAAGTATCACAACCGTGATCAAGAACAGACTCTTGCCACTTATTATGGAGAAAAATTATAGGCCCCCCCCTTTACCATGTTCATGGTGAGTAGAAACATAAGAACTATTGGGAAAAATGCTCTAGCAGCAAATTTGAAAATTGAATCCTTGGATTTTAACTTCTTGAAAACAAACAACGTCAAAGGAATGTCTCCAAATATAATCTCGAACTATATATCATCTACGAGGGTCTGAGAGGCCCCTAACATTCCATGAACAACACTTCATTGGGTTTGTGTAGAAGAAGGAGGATCCTCCTCAACCACCAAGGCCTTAAAAAAATTCTTAGATTCAAAGTTGTTAACTAGAGGATGCCGAGCACTTGTTCTTTTGTTAATGGACTAGCTAGCACCAGTCGATGATCGATGCCCTTTAGGGAAAGCACTAAAGATAGGGTTATCACGTGTGACTGAGGCATAAGATTTCCAGGTAACACGCTCCCAACCACTAGTAGTGTCTTTTGGGACCCCTTCATGGTTAAGAGGAGTCTTAGTGGCATCAGCATCCTCAATTCTCATATCTTCCACGTCGGACACCTTAGAATTCGAAGAAGGAGGTTTAGTTGAGTGAACCTCAACAGTATTCTTGCCTATGTCCTGAGATATGTTTTGATTTTTTAGTTCTTCACTAACTTGTTCTGCTAAAATTCACTCAGCTTCAAGCTTAGCCAGTAACTTCGGACATTGAGCTTTATGGTGGTTCAGATCAAGACAGTAATAACAACGGTTAGGAAGTGTAAGATATGAAATTTTCTGAACAAAAGTCTTTCCTTTCACATTAACTTCTAGTGAATTAGGACGTGGCTTTTGCATATACATTTTAACGCACACTCTTCGAGTTGGTCGTGGATGGAAACTTGAAAAGGCCTCCATACCGATGACTTCCCCAACTTGTGTAGCGAGGATATCAACATGGGGAGAAAAATGAGGAGGGAGTCCTGGAAATTCAATCCAGACCGGCAAAATACTTTTGCTAGCTTTTTCAGGATCGAAATCCTCCTTCCAGGGTTGTAGGACTAAAAAAGGTCCATAAACATCCCAAATTGACTATTGTTTCACGAACTCTGTCATAGCCTTAGTTTCAAAAACAAATAGAAAAAAGCCTCTCGTAAGATTGGAAGCTAAGGTTATTCTGATATTACAGGGTTCCCAAAATTTTTTAACCCAATCTTGGAATACTGAGGCAGGAGGAATCCTACCAGTGAAGAAGCCAATTGTGTATAGGTAAGTAAATGTTTGAACGGTTTGGTCAAAGATGTCTTTCGGGAAATCAAAACGTAAAATAGAATCGTTTGCTTCCATGTTGGTGGAGCTGTCAATAAGTTGTGAGTCAATGTTAATATTGGAGGATTCCATTATTTTCCATTTTTTCCTCTAACATCAGAGTAAGAAGATAAAACAGATTGGGTCATGCAAACCCGTTGGACCTAAGCCTAGCCAATTCAGAAAATCAAAATAGAGAAAATATTAAAAAAAGAAAAAAAACACAATGGAACATACTCACCGGGTTTATTAACGGATGATAATTTTAGGTAACGCACGCCTGATGATCGCAACCATATTTGGATTCCTTCAACGTGCCCAACCTGAACAATCCAAGTCGTTTGCCTACAGCATAGTGATGCGATCTGCGCTGTGATCTACTTGCTGCTGACGCTTTCCGTTTAAAACCAAATGTTCTAGGTGCAAATGCAATGCGAAAATCTGAGATGCTTCTCAGCGCTCCTAATGCTGTGAAACTGAAATCAGGACTTTGAAACTCGTGGACCGAACAATGCAGGTCGCAAAGTACCTCCAACCTTCCATCCGCGCATCCGTCAAGCAAAGGAAATTTTCAATACAGGTGCCAAGATTCACAATTTTGTTGCCTTCCTCCTTAGCTACATTGGCAATGACCTCAAAAGACTTTTATTTTTAGAGGGCAAGTGATTTAAAATATATAAATATAGAAGCTTACAGAATTTTATTTAATTTTTCAGTAATACTAGGTCTACATTAAAGATATGCACTTAGCTTTACTTTTTTACTATTGTTATGGATGAATTAATAAAGGAAATTTGGAGACAAGCTCTAGAATCTAAAAGCTTAAAATCAATAGGAGTGAGATAGAATATATTGAATGCAATTTTAATGGTAACATAAATAGTGGTGAAGTAAAAATAACAATTCAAAGCCAAAAAGTTCCTCACTACAAATAGTTTTGCTCTTTATGGTGAAACTAATAAAGATATAAGAAATAGAAGTGATATAGAATGGTCAATGGAAACAAGCTATTAGTATTATATGCACTAAAAGAGTCCTAAGAAAATTCAAGAGAAAATTTTATAAGACAATCATGAGGCCTACTATCTTATATAGTGCTGAATGTTAAATAGTACAAAGCATGAATAACAAATTAGTATGGTAGAAATGTGAATGCTTAGATAGCCGTTGAATGTTACAACAAAAGATCAACTAAATAATACAAACATTAGAGGAAGGAGGGTGTCAAACCTTTAAAAAAATATTAATACTACTTTAGGTATATATTTATTATATATATCTATTAGTTAACCAAGAGAATCTTTTTTCTTTTCACATTATTAAATCCCAAAATTTATTTATTGAGAATTTATTTTTATGTTGAAAAAAACAATTAAACAATTCTTGCCATTATAGTTGTTAAGTCATAAATTTTGTGTTGAAATTTAGCTATAATAATTCCTCACGAAAAAGTTCATCCCTTAGCCCAACATTATGATGATAATTATTTACTATGACAAAGACTAGCCAACTAGCAATTGGCCTTTCGACTAGAAATAAGAAAAAAAAAAGTTAAAAGTACATCACATGCTTAATCACTTGAGTAGAAAGCACTAACAACAACATGTAAAGGAATACCTTTTCAACTTTAGGATGTCTACTTAGGTGTATAACCTTACAATAGATGCATTGAAAAATTAAAAAAAAAAAAATTGATTCTTAGTAGGAAGGATGGTCCCATTCTTGACAACATTTACATCATTTTCAATATCTATGCTCAAACTTAAAATAGTAATAGGATTTGATGTAGTAATATAAATCTTTGGTAAAATATACCAACTTTTGTGGTGGAGGAAGATCCAAAAGTGTATGCTGAAAAATATCATTCATCATGATTGGTAATACATTAGGACTTCTTGGCATTTGCTACAACCCTCTTTTGAACAAAAGATTTAATCTCTGGGTAGATAACATTCTTTTTATGTTAGCAAAAATTTTCTTACATGCTATCTATTCATACTGATCAATACTTCTTGAAGTAAAAGTATTGACAAAAGCTTATCTTCTTTGGTTTTTTTCATTGCCTTTTGATTCCTAGTTTTCATTGATATTAACTTAATTTTTTGTTTGTTTAGCTTTAGATTATTTTTTCCATTCTCAATTTCAACACATTTTTTATTTTCGTCAATATTTTTTCTTGAGTCTAAAAGTATAAACATTAAACAAATGTCCTTTAGGAGGATAAAAATTACAAGAATTAGGAAGATTATTTTAAAGGAAGACTTGGGGTTGCTTTTATTTTAGATAAGTTATAGGAATTGTGCTTAGATAGTTTGGGCATGTGCAAAGAAAATTAGATAATGAGCCTATTAAAAAAGATTACTACATTACTATTCCAAGAAAACCACTAAAAGAAAGACCAAAAAATGATTAAAGATGATTTAAAGAAATTGTAAATAAATAAAAATCTAAATCTTCATAGAGGTAAATAGGGAAAGAAAATTCAAGTAACCAACTTTAGAGAGCATGACTTGTTAGTGGTTTGAAGGCTACTTTCCTTTTAGAACAGGAGTTGGAAGGAGTGTGGAGAACCTTATGGGTTTCATACTATTTTAACCATCTCACCAAAGAAGTACATGGCACTGATTCCTTGTGTACTATGTCACAAGAACATGGACACTTGTGGAGGAGCTTTGGCTTTGATGGTCAAACCACCACCCTTATTTATGGAATGGGACATAGAACTAGATACATTAGAATAGGAACACATCTTAACTTTGTTAAGGGAATGATGTCTCTTATGTATATACTAATTCTTTTAAGTATGCTGCATTGATTTGGTCACTTATATGATTATAAAGGTGTCCTTACAATGGTCCTTACCATATCCTAACACCTGGCATGTGAGTTGTGTACTTATGTTGTGCTCATAGATTTTTGAGGATGTTAAGGTGTAATCCATCTTGAGTTCACTTTGGAATATTTAGTAGCTTTAGGACTCATGAATGATGTTGGATAATAAGCAAAATCTAGATCAGGTTAGATGCATTAGACATTGTAGGACTTCACCTCATCTATGATAGACCCACAAGTAATATTTGAGAGCGAAGAAGGGTAAAAGAAGAAAAACACATATAAAGATATACAAATTGATGGACCAATGGACTCACCAATGTCAACATTTCCCAATTGATATCTATCACCTATTAACCATTGATGAGTTGTGATTTGATGGGCCTTGATGTTGGATACACAACATCGAAGTCCTAATGTCGTGTACTTGACGTCAAGGCTAATAAGCAATGTCGGATACCCAGCATCACCTCATCTAGACCTCGCCTATAAATATTACACTTGGGCTTTCGAATGAGATATCTTAGAAAAAAGTTAGTTTTCAATTTTCAAGTTATTTTTTAGTTTCTCTTCTTTTAAAGGCTATTATTCGTAATGCATGCCCGCAGTGTGATGTTTGTAATTGTATGGCACCTTTGTTTGAGTGTGACATACTTGGACATGTTACATGACTAGCAATAAAGATCGAGATTACTTCCATCATTGCAGCATTCACTTAGATTAATATTGTTGCTTTAATTATTTAATGCTTTCTTTAGTTAAACATTTTCATTTATTATTATTTACTATTCTTGTTGTTAAACAAAATGTGTACACCTTAATCACGAGCGTTTAAGTGTAAATACTTGGTTGCCCAAAGGTGTATTGTCTGGCACAACCAATGATGTACACTTGGTAAACTCAAAAGTAGCTCCATGAAATTCAAGACATGTACGAATGGTTAAGAGTAGATACCATCGCCATAGGCTAATTTAGACTTTATTTTTCATTATTCATTAGTTAATCAATTTATCTCTTTTCGTCACCAGGAGTAGCATAGAATTAGGAAACATCACACACCTCACTTTGGACTAAACCATATGTGACAAAGCTACCACTAGTCGAAGTGGGAAGATAGAAAACTGCAATCAAAGCCTAACAATCTAGATGCCATAACTAGTCGCATCCACAGAATTTGATTGGATTGTATGTGAACACTTGTGATTCATATAGTAGAGTGTAGGGGTACCTCACTGCTCATCATTGGCATTGTTACTGGGGATGGTGCTAGTTATCTAGATTATTTATATTATACACGATCACTATAAAAGATATTAACAATATATCTTTCAAAAACTCTTAGCTCACACACACCATAAACCAACAATAATGTCTCTCCCACATGGACATGATGATGCACTATATAGTGAACACATTCATTGGAGGAATAATGCAATATATGATGAAGAAAATTGGAGTGATCAACCTTATGCAGGGGTTTTTTATGATCATGACCACCTTGATGACATCCAAAGACTACATTCACCTAAGGTAGACAATCTTAGAGGAGATGGCATAGGTCGTAGGCTAGGGGAGGCCTCAAGGTCTAAGACCTCCTCCAAACCCAAAATTGATAAATCAAGGAACCTTGAGGAACACCATAGAAGCCATGGTAATACTTCCAATTCCTCTTCTTCCTCTTTCCCCTCAACTTCTAGTTTTGACAAAGACGAATGTAGGTATAGAGATAGAGCTTCATTAAAGGGTCAGACTAAAAATAAAAATCAAACCCATAGGAAAAGTGAAAGAAGCCATCATGAACATACAAATTTCCTTCACAATCTATTTAATGATGATGAACCCTTGTTGGCCACTAAGAGCCTAATGCATATCACAGAGGTAGTTAGGATATCTCGCAAGCATCGCAAACAAAGTCATTTACCTAAACTAGACATAAATACTCTTCATAAGTTTGTAGGAGGCTATGATTTAGATCTGCAACATCATTTACAAGCCTTCCATGATGCCTATGCTAACTATAACATTGAAAGTGGATGGAAAAAGCTTAAGCTCTTTCCTAGGATACTAGTTGATAGAGCCAAAGTGTGGTATAGATTGTTGACACAAATTCAATTTAATGATGGTTTACGATGCTAGAACTTTTCAACGAAAGATACCAAACTTATAAAAGAGTATTCAATTTGAGGAGACAAATCCAAGAGTGGAAACAAGAACAACATGAACCCTTGGAGATGACCTTAGATAGATATTACACCTTACTAAATCAATGCTTAGGCCATGGTTTCTCCGAGGAAACTTTACCACATCATAGATGGGCTTCACAATGAAACAAGGATGACCCTTAGGATGTATGACCTAGGGCAATTATATGAGCTTCAAGCCCATCAGCTCAAAGAGATAATAGAGCATATGGAAAAAGAAGAATGAGAGATGTGTAAATGAAAGAATGTCAAGAAACATCAATGGAACCCAACTCTTCAATTGAAGGAGGTCCAAATTTATGGTAAGGAAAATGAAACTACTCTCGATAAGGTGATTTCGTAATGAACTTTGTCAACAGAGGAGTTTATTGATGATCTAGAAGAAAAATTCAATAGGATGTCTAAATGGATAAATGAAAACATCATAACTCTTGTTGAGACAATTGTGGAGAAGCTCATGCAACACAAGCTAGGCAATCATAATCAATAGAGGACATAGAACCAAGAAAAAATTAGAATAAGTTTTTGGCAGATGAGAAAAGTGGTTGACAAAAGTGAGGCTAAAGACTTCACCATGGATGAAGATGATGGAGGCGACCTGTGCATATATGACCATCCAAAGGGCCAATGCCCCATATTGTTGCATCTATAGGAGTATTGGGCTGGTGCCTTAAATTCAAGGTTTGTGCAAAAGCACATGCCCAGGAGACTTCCTCTCCCATAAGGTAATTTCAGATAGTCCCGCAACCGACCATACCATCCTAGCAGGACTTATTACCAGCCTCAACATTCTCAACTGCAATGGAAAGAACCACAGTTGTGGGGGAGGCCACCACCAAATCAGCCACATCTGTCAAAACCTCACAGATATTATGTTCAACATCCTATTTCTCCAACTAGTTTGACATCCTCCATTTCAAATTTCCACTACCACTCTCCTGAGTACCATCAATACATGACATCCCCTAAAGGATCACCACCTCGCACTTCTTACCATTCAGTTTACCCTTAAGATTCTCATCATCCACCTCCTTATACACCATCATCAACAACTTAGGAAGGTTCAACGCCCCAATATTAACTAGGAATGCTACTTGTGCTACAAATGTGCAAAGACATGTTGACACCAGTGGGTCCTAATCACAATGCTGGAAACGTTCCTTTTGAAGGAAAGGCTATAAGCTAATGCAAACTATGCATGGATCCACCACATCATCTGAGCCAGCACAAGGCCAATCCAACATAACACCTTCCTCATCTAAACCAATGTCCTCTAACCATACACAAGGGCCACCATCTATCCATACTCCAATCCCACATCCAACCAATGAATCTACAAACATGGGGAGACAAATGAATCCATGCATACCATCTCATACTCAAGGGTGTAATAGTGGGCTAGTCATCGATAATTTTAACACGCCTCATATCTTGACCCACCATACATATAACAATTAGGTGTGTGACCAACAATTTTTCTACCCAGCCACCACACCACCAATAGACACCCAGTGGTTGGGGCATGAAGGGCTCCCAACATTTCATACATGCATGGATCCTTTTCATCCACTTATTAATCCTAGCCATGACCAAATGTTTAGTTATGGGGGTTATCCCCCATTCTAATCTTTAGGAATTTTAAGTGTTTTTTATCTTTTTATTTTACAATTTTTTATCATTTTCCTATTCTTTCTGCTTTTTCTAGTTGTTGTTTTAATTATCCTTGTATGTAATCTTGCTATTGATCATGTTGCCCATTGAGGTGAGGTTTTTCTCTATGTTGTCAAGTCATAAGGGACTGATTATTCAAACACTGAGACTATGACATTCATTCACCCATTCCATTAATAAGAGGTTCTTGCTTCAGTCATAATGGTAATCTTTTTCATCATCCAAACTCTAAATAACTTCGTAATCATTGTGTCTGGATGGAAGAGTGCAGAACCAAGACAGAATGTAAAGGGTGTGACATTAAGGGGATTTGTGGATTCTCTTTGGCTACTTCTGTATGTTCTATCATGTTGATGAGGTTGTAACCATATCCTTGTAGATCTAACGACAAATGGGAGTAAGAGTAACTTCACACGGCACTGAATAAGCTTATGTGGATCCCACTAGAAAGACATGTACCCATGCTTGAAGGTTAGCAACTTCTTAAAACCATCAGAAAAAAATAATAATTATGCCATAATAATGCTCCTCCCTTGGACAAAAGGCCAAGTGATGTTACCCCTTGCAACTTTGATAGTCTTATGGTTGTTTGTTAATGGGATGAAATAATGTGATGTCATTGAAAGGTGGTTTGGACTTGGTTTGAGTCTTGGAAAGAAGGGCACATGGTTATTTAACTATTAATAACACACAAGGTTTCATTATGACTAGGGTACGACACCTCATGTCCTGATTTCTGCAATCCCTTCTACGGTCCATCCCATCTCATCATCCAAATGTTCATAACTTGTGGTTTTGTGTAACATGGAGTAATTATCTCAATTCAGTGATTTCAACATATGTGTTTTGTTTCATAGGTATGCATTGCATTCAACCTCTCTAGTGCCTACAAAAATTAGAGGTGTGGTTCCATAAGGGCACCATAAGCTAGAGCCTACTTTGGGGAGGACCCACTTGTGTAACTTTTGTGACTTGTACTTGTTTAACATGACCACATAATTTTTCATCTTTCATGCATTCCATTTATTATATTTTATTTTTTCCCTTATCATAAATATAATTTGTCCCAAAATCATGTTTTCAATGCCCTTTTCTTGCTCATTCTTGTACTTTTCATATTTGACAACTTCACCTTATCCTACTTTCAGTGCCTCCACTTAATTTTCCACTTATCCAAACTGCAAAATTTAACTTTCAACCTTCCAATCCAACCTAGAACTTCAGTTTGCATATCCTTTGGCCCCATAAAAATTGGCATTTTTGGACCTCAACGTCATGTACTTGATGTTGGGTCCAACCTGACATCGAGTCCAAAAAAAGTATATATAGTTGACCCTCGCATGACATGAACTTCATTTCTCTCATTTATTATTAGGGGGGTTGTTGCAATTTTTTCTTGTGACTTAGAGCTCTATGCCTCCATCGTCCACTTGCGATATCTAGCTCTCTAACGCTCCAATTTTTGTACTATTTGAATCTATCTAAACTTGGTGTGTTCAACTTAGTCATGGAGGCAGGGGGTGGGGGGTTGTTGGGGGTGTGATGGGGGATAAAATTTGTTATCTCCTAGAAGGTATTCTAAGGGTAAGGATGTTAAGAGCCATAGGACTTATAATGAAAAATCATTAACGATAACACTAGATGTCCAATTTTTCTAACCCTCGAGCCTATAACCATTATTTTAAGCCACATATAATGAAAAAGGAACTAGTTGCAATGGGTTGTAGGAAAGATAGACATATTTTTAAGGCATTTTTCTTGAAAATCTTTCTAACCCTATAATCATATACATTATGAGCTTAATGAACTAAGGTTATGAGTAAGGCATAATTGATTGATGATAATAAACATAACCTTGGTAACACTTTTGTTTGATTGCAAATGGTCCCAAAAAGAGTTACTTAGGGTGAACCCTTGTAGAGAGTCGTTAAACATTCATGTGGTGGCTATGGTCAACAAGGACAACAAGCAAAACATACTAAATAGGAGGCCCAATCTTTCAATATCCATCAAGAGGCCCCTACTACCAGCACTTGGCCTAAGATAAGGCAGAAGAAGTATCAACTCCTGAATAGGGGAAGCATCTCACATTGCCCCCTGACTACCTTGTTGCCACATCAAAAAAGTCCACATTGGCTTCGATCATTATGGAAATGAACTTTGGCTTGTTTGTGGAATTTTCCCTAGAAGTAGTGCAGACGCAACTCAAAGTGTTTCCATTGTGGCAAATCCTATCAGATAATGGTGAATGGTACATGGGGGAAGTTTATCAATTCTAGCAGAATAATGATGAAGGTACCATTGTCAATATTTGTGGGGTGAATGTCTCTTATGCAGTCAAAGATATAACTATAGCTCTCAACTTGCCCAATGAAGGAGCCAAGGTTACTCACCTGTCCACTAGATCTGATCCTAAAACAAGGAAATTATGGCTGAAGCAGGCATATGGCAAAGAAGATAAATCATATCGTGAGATGACCTTGGAGGAGAGAAATTACTTCAAGATTAGGACATACCACCTATTTCCCACCAAAGGGCTTAATCGAATTTCTACCTATGTGGCTAAGGGAAGTGCCATTTTAATGGGAAAATATTTAGTTAACCTTCCCTAGTACTACTTCATGGAAATTTAGCGATGGTTTGAAGATACAAAATTAGGGAGACCAACACTTCCATTTCCTTGTCTGATTAGAAAGTTGTGCAAGCACATTGGAATCTTAGGATATACCAATGATATCCTTTGGAAGGCTCAACATGCCTCCTTTGTAGAGCTCCTCAAAACCATAGCACCAATAAAAGATTCTGGTGAGGAGCAAGAAGTTGAAAAGGAGGCAAAACCAAGAACTAAAATGCAATAAGAGCTTGAGTAGCAACCACAAGCACAAGCTTTGCTGTCACCATCATAAGATTATAGACCATCGATGAGCCACCTGCAAAGAATTACTAAGACTATTAGTTGGGGAAGCAAGGATGAGGCCAATCTCTTCTAGGTTATAGACAATGCCATACGATCCATCATATTAGTCGATCCAACAAGGGAAGAGATCTCAATTCATTCAAGAGAAGGGGAACCCAAATGGCTATGCTAGATTTATGAGAATGCTACATCCTTTTAAGTCACTTTGGAAATAGGAGAAGGCACCATTATTGTGGTTCTACAATATGAGGATGCAATGGGTGCAACAGAAGTGATGACTAATCACATCAAGGAGTCATTCAATATTCCTGTTATGCCTCTAACTAATTTGGTAGGAACTAGGGATGCACAAATGTTGGCTAGGACCTCAATGACTCCTGCAGTGCACAAGGATGTACTTGATCATTTGCTGTAGAGAGGTCAAGTGATGATCACTCTATTTGACATTCCCAACAATGTCATTATGGCATAATCAGACCTCATCACTACAAAAGGGAAGTTAGTTATGGTAGAAGTCAAGGTAGAGTATGTAGAAGTTGAGATGCAAAGATTGCAAGAAGAGTTGGTTGCCGTGGAAGCTAAATGAAGGGACCCTACTTGTTTTGTCATTCCAAACCAACTAGAATAGTTCTGAATAGAGGAGCTTACCAAGCTAGAAAAGGAGAGAGAAGCTATAGAGTAAGCAAAGGAGATGGTAGTTTGGAATGCCTTTGCTACAGATGTGTGAACTTATGTGCATAAAAAGGCATTGATTGTTGTTCAAGAAGAAAATAAGTAGCTCGTTAGAGAGAATGCCCAGTTGACCACAGTGGAAAAGAAAAAGAACATCTTAGAAGAATGTGTCCACCAGTTAAGGGAACAACTGGTGGGGGTTAACTAGGATATGAGTAAATTGGCCTGAGAAAATAGAACCCTCTCTATGGAGGAGTTATGGACTATTCATCAAAAGACAACAATTGAGTTAGCATATGGCAGAACAAGGCCAAGAAACATGAGAAGTTAAAAGAACACTTCCATGACTAGGTTGGCATGTATAAGGAAATAAATGAGAAGGAAATCAAGATGGCCAAGACCCACATCGACTCCTTAGCAGCACAAAATTCTAAGTGGTAGGCCATTTTGAATAGTTATGCCATGGTCCAACAAGCAAAAGTTAAAAATAAGGACTTGTAAATAAAAGATTTGAAAGAATACATGGTGTTGGCTAACCTCAAATATGCCAACCTTGCCATGTTAACAGTAGGTCATCCTAGAAGTGAGTTGGAAAAGCAAGTGGCAACCACCTATGCACTTTATGAAAAAGAATTTACAAATTAGAAAGATGCTTTGCAAAATTTACAAGTGGTAAGCTCAAAATTGGAGATGGTTAAAGCTAGTTATTAGGGACAAAAAGATGTAGCCTCAAACCTAGCTTGAAGATTGACAGACTATCATGAGCTAAGGGATAAAGCTAAGCTTTTGAGAAAGAGCGATGGTAGTCTGTGGTATGGTATGTAAAGGAAAATAAAATGTTTCCTTAGTTGCTATGTCCTTGGGATGTATCAGTGCTAGCACACATCAACATAGCAACCTAGATGGTGCATGACCCAAGGATAGAGGAGGAAAAATTACAAGCCTTGCTCAACCATTACAAATTTTAGTGGCTTGATGATAAAGGGAAGTGACCAATGGAAGAGCCACCACCTCTGGGCACCACATGAGTTTCCTAGTCCTGTTTCTGATTTTATTCTGTAATAATGTGTCCCATTTTTGTACTACACCACTACGAAATATGAAGAGTCAGTTATTTTGTCCCTTGTTTGAGTTAGTTAATGATCCCATACCTACCCAATATTTTTTTAAAGAACTTGTTCCTCATTTTTGTTTAACTTGAGGATGAATTTTTCATTTAATTGTGCAAGTATGATGAGTTTTGATTTGATGGGCCCTGACGTTGGATACGCAATGTCAGAGTCTCGATGTCACATACCTGATGTTGAGGCTAATAAGTGACATCGAATACACAATGTCACCTCATATGGACCTCACCTATAAATACTACACTTGGGCTTTTAAATGAGATATCTTAGAAAAAAGTTAGTTTTCAATTTTCAAGTTAGTTTTCAATTTCTCTTCTTTTATAGTCTGTTATTCCCAGTGCATGCCCACAATGTGATGTTTGTAATCATATGAAACCTTTGTTCGAGTGTAATGTACTTGGACATGTTACATGATTGGCAATAAAGATCAAGATTACTTCCATCATTGCAACATCCACTTAGATTAATATTTTTGCTTTAATTATTTAATGCTTTCTTTAGTTAAACATTTTTATTTATTGTTATTTACTATTCTTATTGTTAAGCGGAATGTGTATGCCTTAATCATGAGCATTTAAGTTTAAATACTTGGTTTCCCAGAGGTGTATCATTTGGCACTACAAGTGATGTACACTTGGTAAACCCAGAAGTAGCTCCACAAAGTCTAAGATGTGTATGGATGTTTAAGAGTGGATATCATCACCATAGGCTAATTTAGACTTTATTTTTCATTATTCATTAGTTAATAAATTTATCTCTTTTCATCACCAAGAGTAGCATAGAATTAGGAAACATCATATGCCTCACTTTGGACTAAACCATACTTGAAAAAGCTACCACTAGTCTATGTATGAAGATAGCGAATTGCAATAAAATCATAACGATCTAGATGCCACAGCTAGTTCCATCCACAAAATTCAATCATATCATGTGTGTGAACTCTTATGATTTGTATGGTTGAGCGTAGGGGTACCTCGCCGCTCATCAACCATGATACAAGAATCTACTAATATAATAATTATCATAACCATGAATAATTATATACTTATATTAACTAAAAGGCAAGTTGAGCCACTACACAAGCCAAGGACTTGCACCTCGCATCCTTGAAGAGAGTGACTAAGTGACGATGCCAATGGGACATCCATAGGTTAGAGTCATAATCTCATATACCATCTAACTCATCATACTTCAATCTTGTAATGTAAGCAAAGAGTTAAAATAAGTTGGAGATTTTGAGGGAGAGAGTACAAGGGATTCAAAAGTCCTCAAGCCAATGATGAAAGCTAAAATTTAGAAGGGATCACTAGTCATAACTACATCTAGGATAGCTAGCTACTAGTTAAAAATAAAATGGATACATTAAACCTTGGTTTTTGTTCATAGCACCACTGGTTATAGGCAACTAGTAAAAATAACAAAATGATATACTAAAACTTCGTTGTTATACATTAGACACTAAATATCATTGGTCATTCTCTCCCAAAGGACATGTAAAATCAATTGTAATGGTTAAAATATAGATTTAGTCATCTCAATTAGTGATCGCTATGTATTCCTTGTGCATGAGTGGTTAGCAACTAGCTATTCTCTTCAATACTCCTTGTCGCTACTCATTCTTTGAATAGGTATAGCTAGTGGCTAGATATTATCTACAAAAATAACAATTTTAGCCATTAGTACTAGGACTAAAATCATATACATAAGTTTCCAAATTTCTTTCCATATTATACCCATAATACTATTAAATAGTGAAAACTTAGGGTTTCTATTCTTGTTAAATGCATATTACTACGAGAGTTATCATAGCCTTTAACCATAATGTTGCCACTCTTAGATGATAAAGATGCGAAATATGGAGTATAATATTTTATGTATTATTAATTATTGATGAAATGTTGATTGGTTGCATCAACTGGGTCCCATTGACTAGGCCTCATCGAATAGGCCTCGTTCATGCATGATTTGATGCATTGACATGGCCCCACCACATAGTGTTTGTTTTCACCTATAAATATGTGCTCACCCATTGTGTTTATGGCATGTCTTGTCATAGTTATAGTAGAGCTCTTGCAAATTTTTCATTTGAAAGTTAGAACATTTTTCTAAGTGCCCACAGTATGAGTTAAGAGTGTATTTGAAACACCACTAATTTCGGGCTAACACTTTGAAACAAGAACAACTCAAGCCCTTTCGAGCATTCGGAAGGTAAAATTTGACTAAGGCATGGAACTCATGTTGTCAGGCCAGCTTGCCCTCATTGTGAGCAACTCCAAACAACGTTAGAATCAAGTCAAATGTGGCTCAGTTTGAGGGTGCAAGGCATTCTCAAGGTTCATTGTTATGCCTAGTTCAAAGTTTCAGCGTACAGGATTCAAATTTCATGTCAAAAAGTGCAAATTTTCTCATTCACACTGTTACTCACGTTGAGGTCATGCTGCTAGCATGAACAACTTTCAAAGCCCAAAACT
Organism: Gnetum montanum; assembly: GCA_015680685.1. NCBI lineage: Eukaryota > Viridiplantae > Streptophyta > Gnetopsida > Gnetales > Gnetaceae > Gnetum > Gnetum montanum. The sequence continues at coordinate 318,965 of MNCI01022972.1, read as the reverse complement.
GAGTCAAAATTATTTGATTTCCAACGTGCAAGTCATCCTTAGGGCTCAGCGTTGACAACTTCAGATTTCAGCCTCCAGAATTCTAGATTTCAAGTCCAAAAATTGTAGGTTTTTGTAGCTCATGCTATGGTCATGTTGAGGTCACACTGGCAGTGTGAGTCTGACATGAGCTACCATAAGTGATTCAAAACAAGGCACTTTCAAGCTCAGTTTGTGATCACTCTCAATGTCAACCATTACACTTTAAGAATCAGGGTTCAAAAATCAAAATTTGGTGGAAAATCTATCATTCTAGCTCACTGACGATGAGGTCACGTTAGCAACATGAGTGCAGCATGCACACACTGAGACAAAGTCAACTCACGCTGGAAGTTCTTGTCAAGAAGAGACACCTCAAATAGCCACAGAACTACTCAAATCGACATCCTTCTGCAACCAATTCAGAGATCCAAAAATTTCAAGTGAGCCAGAGTCAATTTCTCTTATTGTACATTTCATTTCATTGTAAATTTTCATTTGTGAGCTTGTCAGGCTCTTACGCTCCGAATTGTATGTGCTTCCGTGAGCATAAACTAGCTTGGGTAAGCCAACACATGTTGTAAGATACAATGCACCTGGTCAAGAACATAGCTTTCCCACACATGTCCAACTCACACATAGTTTTCCATCAGACATTTGTCACTAGATCTGTTTTCCTTTCATTTCTCAGCCATTGATTCCACCCATGAATTTTGCACCCATGAATTTCGAACCCAAGCCTAGCCAAACCCTATAAATACCTTGTCAATTCACATAAATGGGGTTGGCAATTTTGAAGGCTGATGGCTTAGGAAACTCAAACCAGCAATCCTTGGGTGCTTGGCACACTTGACTCCTAGCATCTAAGAACTTTTGAAACACATCACATCACCCCGGGGCTTGGTGCTTGACCTACCATCCACACGTGCAGCTACACTTTGACTGGTGCACATCCTTTCTAAGCAATACAATATAGTTCATTTTTCCAGCCATTATATTGTTTACTTTGTTTTACATTCGGTTTATGTTTTGTTTGCAATACTATTCTGTATATGCTCTGTTTGCATTTCATACATTACTGTTTACATTTCATACATCATTAGTTACGATAACCCCAACGCAAGCCATAGTTTACACTTAGGGAAGTCCTTGGTTGATTTGTGTGCAGACCATCCAAGGCACTCTGCCTTCATTTCCTTTTCTAGCTTGCCCTTAAGTGAAGGCAAGGTCAGTTGTGTCTACCCGATGATCTTTCAGTGTTTATCTTCCCTTCTAGCCTTACACTGACGATTTAGGTCAGTACAGTAAATTGGCGCTAGAAGGAGGGCCTGACTTGTTTATTGTCTATCAAAACTTTGATCATGCTGCCTATCCAAATGCAAAACAAATGAAGTGCTGAAACTAAAGCCCAACTTTTTTAGCTAGCTTACATACACCAGCTTGAATTACCCATCTTGTTCACCCCCAATACCTCACATTGTAGCTCCTCACATTGTTAGTTGGTCATGCTGCAATTAACTCATGCTGTAGCTCCTCACGCTATTAGTCAGTCATGTTGTAGTTAAGTCACACTGTAGCTCCTCACATTATTAGTCAGTCACGTGGTAGCTCCTCACACTATTAGTCAGTCACACTGTAGTTAACTCACGCTGCAGCTCCTCACACTGTTAGTCAGTCACGCTGTAGTTTCTCACGTTCAACTTGTCTAGCCCAGTTTACTCACACTCACTACGGAATCCTCCCAAATTAACCTAGTGACACTACCAATCTTTGACTTTGGGGCTGAAACCTCAAACCCTGTGACTGCTATGGAATCCATAATTGTTATTAAACAAATAAACCCCCAAGGCCCTACGCGCCAATCACTCAGGCTACAGGGTAAAGACCCTACCTATGCAACTCTTACACCCGAATAATATAACTTCATCTATGTTAAGATCCAAGTTAACTTGCCTATCGATCATGTAGAGAGAGAAGCAAAGTGAGACTATGAACTTATTCACAAAGGAGGTCATGAGTTTATCCCCTTAGCATTCGATATAATCCCTCTCTCCGAACACCATCATGGACTCATATCCCAGCTTCTCATGGCAAGAAGCCAAGCCTTATAGCCACCCCCAATAGAGCCTCAGGGTGGAGATGAGGAAGATGACTTCCCAACCCAATCTGAACATGGGGATTCATACCATACCATCAGTCCCCATGCCCATACAAACTCATTGTTCCAACCCTTCCTAGAAGAGACTATACTTCCACCACTAGCTTCTCTACAAGAAATACCCACCTCCATTCCCATCTTCTCCAAGCTCAACGTTCAATCTGACACTTCCACTTCCATCATACTTCTACAAATACAATCCCAACAACCTCCTCCCCAAACTAATGTAGGATCAACCTTTTGACCTCAAGTAATTGGGATGCCATCGGTTATACTAGCTTCCACGTTCACCCATTACATACCTCAAGTGCAAATCCAGCAAGAACCATTGATCACTTCACAACCTGTGGCTAGGCAGTGGGTTCCACCAGTTATTCAGCAAAACTTGTCTACTCACTACAGTGTACCAGACCCCATAGTCTTAGCCTCGAATGTCATCGCATTGCAAAAAACGAGAGTCCAACAATCTCTCTTTCCACAAATGATGCAACAATTGAATCATTATCAATCAACACCAACTCAACCCATTGGTCTGCCTACCGTCCAAGAGGGGGCAGACACGAAAAAAATGATGCACTCATTAGCAAAAGAATTAAAGCGGCTTAAAAATTCTAAACACCAAGGAAGTCAAGGTACTGGACTTCTATCAAGATGATCTAATCGACCTCTCAGTTCCATCATTAACCTTGCCAAAGGGAGTTTCATTACCCCAGCTAACTAAGTACAATGGAGAGGGAGATCCAAATGCTCACCTAGTAACATTTTGAACAAATGTCTATTGCTTTAGGCATGGCCTCATGTAATTCTACGTGTGTTTGTTATGTCCTTAACCAGAAAAGCCCTAGACTGGTACCAAGCTTTACCCCGTAGCTCCATGTCTTCTCTAGAGGACTTGTTGCACCAGTTTGTCACCCGTTTCAAGTACAATCTGAAACCTGAAGCCACGTTGGATAGCTTGATTCAAATTAAACAAGCACCATTAGAGCCAGCACAGAAATTTATCCAAAGGTGGAGTGCAGTCTTGAATGAACTTCATGAGCCCATCCCTGAAACATATTTGCTTACCATCCTTAAGGCGGTCGTGAATGACTTTATTAAGTTGAAGCTTTACTATTTGAAAGCATGTGCATTAAGCCAAGCATTTGTGAAAATTAAAGACATAGAAGAGGCGGCACAAACAAGAAATGACCCAACCTACTTGACCTTTAAGAGCCAATGTACGAGGAAAGATAAATCCAAAACAATGGTAGCAGCAGTGGCTGAGACAACCTGACCTAACCATCTAGGAAAAAAGGGAAAACAACCCACTGTCCCAAACGGCTATGAAAGAAACACACCTGCACCTACACCCGAAACTTCCTCAAATAGAAACACCAACATGAGTCACGCTCGTACATTCGAAAGAAAAGACCCCGCTCAATATACACCCTTACCCATGAAGCCTTCACAATTGCTTGATCAACTTTTAAAGGTTGGGTTAATCAAACATAAACAAATGTCTCTTACGGCATTTCAAAAACATGATCAATTCTGTGAGTTGGCCAGGAACCCAGCCTTAGCAACAGCTAATGAACCCCCCATTCCAAGAGGGTTTAGATTGGATAGGTTTTGTGAATATCACCAATGGTGTGATCATAGGACTGATTACTGTTTCACCTTGAAATAGGATATACAACACATGATTGACAAGGGTGAAGTAGTATTCGATGAGGCAAACCCAGTAAGACCCCAAAACCAACCCATGGGAGTCTACAAGGATCCTCTCAATACCAATGATGCACCATATGTGATTAATATTATCCATGTGAAGAATAGATAGGACATCCCGCGAAAACCTTTTGTGATCTACAGACCTTCGAAAAACACACCTACCCCAACATCCCCTCAAATCCCTTTCATCATATGCACATCCCCTACACCACAAAAACCATTCATTATCCGTGTACCTCCATCTGTTGTAGCAACAACCACACCATTTGAAAACCAACCCATTCCCTTTATGATCCGGGTGCCAAAGCACCCTGACACACAACCCACCTCCGTTCCTTTGCAACCTTTGTGAGAACATCGTGCCAATAGACTAACAAGAGAGCACTTGAAAAGAGAAAACCATTAGCACAAATTAGGACCACCAAAGCCCACATCGCTAAACGTTGTTCCCATGGGTCCGTCAATTAATGAATCTAGTACAAGTCATCAAAACAAGGATAATGTCATAGGTTGTATCCTAAACCTAGCATCTTCAGTTACCAACGCAAAAATTCCTCCACGAGAAATATGAATGCTAGGTCAAATGGACCAAATTTCCATAGATAAGGGTGTTGCAAATGGTAAAGACCTAGCAAGCGCATTGACCTAGGTCACATAAGCCTTGAAACAAAAGAACACTTCTTTAAGTCTGTATGACCTAGTAATGACTTCACCAGTACATCGAGAAGCTCTCGTACGGATGTTGACTTTGATCCTTGTTAGTGAGGACCTTCTAGCAAATGAACCATCCATTTATGCAGTATTGTCCCCACAACCTCAGGAATCAAAGACTATGTTCTTAGAGTTTCATGCCAAGGACATTAAACTAGATGAGAAAATAGGAGAAGTCACCACAGCCCTTATGTTCATAATGATACAGGTCAATCATTTCAAGATACGTAGGGTGCATGTCGATGACGGTGTTGCGACAAACGTAATACCTTTTCCTATCATCGAAAAACTGGGACTTACTAAATAAAAACAACCCACGACAACTTCTTTCCTAAAATCCTTCAGTGGTTCCCATGTTGGGGTGAAAGGTATGGTTACCTTAAATTTCATAGCTGGGGACCAATTCCCACATTAGCTGAATTCGTAGTAGTTGACAAAATGCCAGGGTTTAATCTGATCCTAGGATGTCCCTGGCTAGCTCAACTTAGAGCTGTATCCTCACCAATCCATCAAGAGATCCACCTACCTTATGAGGGTGGTGAAATCATCATACATGGGGATACAACAGTATTGCTCACTTCCTGACACCTTGAGGTAGATCAAGAGTTAGAAATTGAGTTCGTTGAGCCTAAGAAAGGAACTACGAGCATACCTCAAGACATGAACCCAACGTTAACTCACAATCCTACTAAAACTGAGGAAGCACTAGACAACATAAACATAGGAGCCATTCCTACTAATGTCTTTTGGTCGGAATTACTCTTTGACATCACCAATGAAGGGGAAGGTGAGTATAAGATCATCCCTAGATGCCCAACCCCACATGTTAAGCTACAAAAGGTTAAGAGGTAGCTCAAGAACTAGAGCGAATCACCAAATGTCCAGAATGACGTTAAACTACCAATCATCCGGTATGACGTTAAACTGCCAGCGAACATCTGCAATGACATTAAAATAGCCACGGTCATAAATAGCTAGTTTCCTTTTAAAAGATTCCTAAAACTATTAGTGCTTTTGGCCCACTATGGCATAAAACTGGTGATCCTTCTTCCTTTAACAACAAATGCAATAGTCCACCATGACTTTAAATTAATGTGAATAGCCTGAAATGGCTTTAAACTAGGATTCAATACATCATAAGTTTACAAACATTCATTATGTTATGTTAAATTTTAGTTTAAATGCTACAAGTTGTAGTCCTGATCTATGCCTTCTCGTTACTTTATTCTTTTACGAGTGTTGATTCACGTTTTATTCCCCCATTTGGCATTTAGCTATACGCATATGTTCATGATAATAATTGAAAAAGAAAATAAAAAATAGAAAACAAATAAAATAAAAAATGATACGTTAATATGGTAGTAAAATCCCAACACATTATGCCATAACTAGGTCTATGTCATTACATTTGTCAACCATATGTTTCCATCAAACATTCAAAAATCCAAAACATTTAATAGCTAAAGTCTGATTAACAATAAGCTCATGGAGGGGGCTGGTCCCCAAGATCCTCTGCATCATCCACTCTCGCTCCACTGGGGCTAGCTCCATCATTAACATGTCCCTATAACAGAAAACAAAAAAGAAAAAAAAAACAGGTAAGAGTAGTAAAGCAAATCATAAATGCAAAACTAAGAAAAATAGTAACACTAACAATGAAAACAATAAAACCATACAAAATAAATGCCACAATAAAAAACTCACAAGTGAGGAGGGCCTTAGGTTGGCCTCCAAACACTGTAGAATCTCCTCCTCGGGCATGTTTGCCCAATCCTCCTTCGGGCTAAGATAAATGCCAGCCAAGGTTTTGTCCTTGTCTACCAAAGTCCAGGTAGGATGCTCAAGAGAGAACATGCTTGTCGAAGCCTCCCTAGAGGCGGTAGCAATGGTTCTCTCTAGAGATCCCTCTACCTCGGTGCACTTCGTGAACCTATCGTAAGCAAGCCACAAGCCTAACCCATCGATGAACATCTCCATCTAGCGGCGTTCAACTAACTCCTCCTTTAACCATTTCTTATATTGATGCTTATGGTCCTTTTGGTCTTGGCCCCATTTTCATACTTTTGTAGCAAAGGACTTCCAATTGTGACATTTCCTATTCAGCAAGTCCATCTGTGCTCTTTGTTCTACTAAGTCCCATGTTGCTTGCACTTTTCTGTTCAAAACCATCTAGTAACGTGCGTAGGTGATTTCAGATGTGCACCAAGTGCTATCGTCGGACAGCCTAGCAACAGCAAGATCGTAACAGGACTAGAGATCCCTTTTCTCCTCTCTCTCCTTTGCTAGTGCTTCCTTTTCTCCTCTCTCTCCTTTGCAAGTGCTTCCTTCAATGAATGCACCTCGTCCCATAAATACTCAACCAAATGCCTACAAGTCCAAAGCCACTTGGTGTTCTATACAATGCAATCGGAAACTACATCGTACACATTTCTGGGGACCTGCTCAATGCTCCTTGGCAATTCAGGAAGAGCATCAATGTGAGTGGCTTTAGAAGGATCCTACTGGAGCTTGGTGCTTGCAGGTGTAAGTACAGCATATATGAATCAGCTATAATCAATAATGAACATAAAGAAATACAATAAACCCAGACACTTAGCGTAATACATAACACACACATACCTAGTTTTGGATGAGCATCTTGTAGGCGAGTGACCACATCATTAACGATGCCTTTAACAAAGTCTATTTTACTAGGCATCTCAGACAATGGTCTTAGCTAGTCAGTTGGTGTGGGACAAGCAGGGGAGGTCACCTCGATTGGAACTTGTGTTCCTAACACCTTTGCCCGAGATGTATGTGCCCCAGAAATCTCAGCATCTACCTATGATGCTAAGGATAATCAAGATAATCAAGAACAACACATGAAAATCAAAGGGTAACAAAACATGGATTAAGCTAAAAGGAACATATCGAAAAGCCCTTTGCTATTTAGCTTGGGCAGATCGCCAAGCTACAAAGATCCATTAAAGAAGCCATCGAAGACACATCTTTCATCACTGGAGTGCCTAAGCACATCCAAAGCCTCCACAAGCTTCGTCCCCATGATTTTTGTCACATCTTTCTCTTGCGAGATGGGAGGTTCTTTGATCATTTCTTCTCTTTCCTTCGCCTCTTCCTCTAGCCTTGTGACAACCACTTTAGGATCAACCATCGAGGCTAAAGCCTCTTTCTATCTCTCAGGACTTTCCTATGATAATTCTAGAATCTTAGAGTTAGTATAACATACTATATATAATGTATAGGCCAAAAGCAACAAATAATAATAATAATAATAAATATATAACAATAAAATAAAATTACTTACCCTCTACTGGTAGTACAAACCAGATCTTCTTTGGTTTTGGTGGTATCACATTTGGAGCAGGCTCCCTTGGCCATTCCTTTCTCTTCACCTTTGTCTTGGACTTCCCAGCACTCTTATCAATCAAATGTTCAGCCCTTTTAATAGATGTGCATAGCCTAAGCGGTTCCAATCCCAAACTATCATGGGAATGATGGGAACGGCTAGCTGCACCTCCACTAGTAATTGATACTGATTCCTCAATGTCTTCTAGTGGATCCTAAGATCTAGTGATGCTAAACAAATGGCAAATCCAAGGGAAGGATAGTTGTGAACAATCCCTCAAAATATAGTGGTTATCCTCATAAACTACTAGGAACTCAGCAAACCTATGTAGGTACCCCGCAAAGAACGCAAATGTAAAATGGGATTTAACATGGATGTTTGAACATAACCTGATGATCTTCCCACGAAAACTAGATACAAGAAACTGTTCCTAGTTGTAGTGCATGCTTGTCTTCAAAACTTCACACATGACATGCATGGACTCAATCCCAAGGTTTTTTCCTTGAGAAAGAGATTTGGAGAATGCCCGTGCCCGAAAGAGAGGATACAAGAAGTTCATCTCCACTGATCGGGTATCATCTTGCATGGCAAAGTCCTTAGGACCCCGAGACACACCTAACCACTGCTCAAGCTCTCTTATGACCTGGCCCTCTTTAGTTACTTTATCTATAGTCACCCTAGCACCATCCATGGATACGCCAAAAAGATCAGAAAGGAATTCAATGGTCAGGTGAAAAGATATCTTGACTCCTAGAACCCATGTGCTAAAATGAGAAGCATCATCATTGAAAGAATCAATAATGATGATCATTTTAGTAATCGGAATACTAAGAGTCAAAGCTGTAAACAAGTCCATCAGACCCGCCTGGGTAAGGTGGCTGATGATCAACTCATAAGCTTTCTTTTGCAACCACTGTTGTGACTGCTCTACCTCCCCAAATTTCATAAAAAGGGTGGCCTCAGTGCACCCTGTTATAACAGTAACTTCTTTGGATGGGATGGCTACTGTAAAAAGAAAACATCGAGCGAAGAGTTAAAAAAACATAGTACATGATGATGCAACAAAAAAAAAAGAAAATGGAGTCTAGAGTATGGTCATTTACCTTCAGTAAATGGTGTAGGTGGGATAGGTGTAGGATCAATTCTTTGAGGGAAAATTGGCCCATTAGAAGACCAATCCTCATGTAACCAACCACGAACTTAGCAGTGCTCAAAGGCTCTTGAAAACTTCCTATGGTAGTCAACAATAGCCACCTTTGTCTGGTCCAGTATCGCGGCATGAAGAATGGGGCCCACCATGAATGTTTCTAGCGCAGTGCATGCTAAGGCAAGCCCACCATCATCATCGTGCATCCCATGTTCATCAAAGCAAGGCCTACATAGGAAAACAACATTTACATTTAGATGCTAATATAAAATTTAAAAAGGAAATTAAAAAGTAAAGTAAGGTGCAAAGGAGCATACCTGTCCACTCTATATACTGTCCTAGGTGGGTTCTAGAATAGAGTGTGCACATAGAAGGCTAAGAAAAGTGTGTTGCTGCTATTGTAATGAACATAAGTAGGTAGCTCCCACACACGAGTCAAGGGATGAGTAGATGTAGGACCCTCAGCAGGGCCTCCCTCAACCTTGAAAAGTCCCTCATTGATGTCAGTAATAAAGGCAAGCATGCCTTGTGTAGACCTAGGCAACGCTGTCTCGATGATATCACGAGCCAATTGTTCACTCAAGTGAGACCATATAACCACACTAAAATTTTGTAGGATGAAGGACAAAAATGAACTAACACCTGGATGGAACCATATCAAATGGGGCCCGATGCGGATGTCATAGGGAGGTGTGTCTAGTCCAAAGGGGCCAGACCAAGCAAGTATGCCAACAAGCTCAACCATGAGAAGAGAAGATTTAAGTCCCCTGAATATAGTCAAAAACATTAGGTAAGTGAAGAATCTAAGTGTTAACAATAGGTCAAAATCACATAAACTAAAAATCACATAAAAAAAATACTTTAAGTGCATAGCTTCACCCCATGAGACAAGGACACCAATATCTATTTAGTGTATCTGGCGTTCACGGGGGTACATTGAAATCCATTTCACAATAAATTCACACAAGAGTACAAAACATAAACACTCACTGAAGTACGGTTTAAATCATCAGTCTCAGGAAAATAATAAATGATATAAACATAAAAATCAACAAATAATAAACATCTTGGCAAGTGCTTTACATTTTTATGTCTCAGCAAAAAAAACTTGGCAACTCACGTTGCAACTTCCCAAGGGACAACTCACGCTGCAGCTTGCCAAGGGACAACTCACGCCAAGACAAAATCATGTTGAGGCTTGTTGCCAAATGACTCACACTAGGAGGGCTCACGTTGGGGTTTTTTCTAGCAAAATCATGCTACCTACCTCCCAACACTCACGCTAGTTTCTCTACATTCCAACTCACACTGGGAACCAGCAACTCACATTGCAAGGTATCAAGGCTGGTCCCTAGAACCCACAATGCCTATCTCCCACAGAACCCTTATCTTGTGCTCACGCTATCCAGGAAACCTGGTAGTCATGCTGGAAACCTCCCCAATACCCTGGCAATTATGCTGCCAACACAAAAACACATAGAAGAATAGGCCTTTCTTGCAATGTAGGCCTTCTTGGTCCACACTCACTTTGGCCCTTTCATTGCCCACACTCACACTAGCCATTTCCTAACCTAAAGCCCAAGAAGGTTGAGAAACCCTACAGCCCAGGACACCCAAAAAAGCTGAAAAACCTTACAGCCTAGGAAGCCCCAAAAGCCTGAAAACCTAGCTCACACTGCCTTGGAACCTATGGCTCACGTTGCCCTGGAACCCTTGCCCTATGCTCATGTTTCCCAAGACTTGGTGATCATGATGAAAACCCCCCACCCATGGTGCAGCTCATGCTATCGAAAAAACTAAAAATTTCCCCCTGTAACTCCACTCATGCTCCCAATCACGTCCAGAATCACTCACGTTCATGCCAAATGCCACAAAAATGAAGAACAACAAGCCAAAACAACCCAAAATTGCAACCCCAGAAACCCAAAATCTCAACCACAGAAATTCTACCTAAGTAATGATGTCCACAAAATGTCGAGAAAAGCAAGAGAAAACAAATCTACCTATGCAGGGCACCATCCCATGTTGGAATCCTGGCTTGGGGGAGATGCTGGAGAAGCTCTTCACTCTCCTCCACAAATGCTAGATCTACTTGCCTCTTCCCTTTGTTTTGGCTTGCCTTTCCTCTGTCCTTGTCCTTCATGGTTGCCTTGCTCATGCTGACGCTGACGCTATAGGTCACGCTGTATTCCTAGCTCACGTTGCAGTCCAAGAACTCACGCTAGCATAAAACCCCCTTCCTTCACTTCAAAACCCCCTTTTAAACCCAAAACATTTTATTTTATTTTATTTATTTAAATTTACCATGTCTAAGTTTTGTTTTCATTCATGTCATCTTTGTTTTATATTGGCCTAGTATTCCTCATTATTTCAGCCTTTGGGGATGAGGCCAAAAAAAAATTATTATGCAAAGGAAGGGATGAAAAGTTAAAATCAATATATATATATACATACATATACAAAAATTTCAAAAAATTCATAAAATTTTAAAGTCTCATAAACTTATCATTCACACAAAGTTTCAAAAATCAAAAATGATCTGTGCACTCATGACAAGTCAACATGAATATTATTGGCCGAGTATGGCCTAAAACTGCCATGTGGCTCGGTATGGCCTTAAACTGCCATGTGGCCTGGTATGGCCTTAAACTACCATGACTACCATTGTGTCTCCTAATTTTGTCAATACATAGTTTACATTTAGTAACTCTTTCGTCATGGAAGTGTCTCTTACTTTGCTCCTAGTTTAAATTGGCAGGAACAAGCACATGGCCACCAAGAATATCCTTTCAACATTGTCTCTCAGTGGACCATATGGGGAGGTAAAAAGAGTAATCAATTGAGAATCCTTAGATCTAGACCCATCCACTTATATTAATTTAATAGCCTCCACTCAAGAAACGTCAAATTGGCCTAAAAATATAACTAAGACTTTGGATCTCGAAGCCGATAATATCACTGAAGATCCTCTAGTTGAAATCCCCATTACTACATTCAATGGCGAAACTAGAACATTGAAACTAAGCACCCTACTAGATTCACAACTTGTCAATGACATCACTCAAGTACTGAAAGACAACATAAAAAAATTTGCATGGTCATATACTAACATGCCAAGATTAGACCCCTAAATTGTCCAACACAACATCATTCTCAATGAAAAAATTAAACTGGTAAAACAAAAAGCATGAAAGGTTAGACTCAAGGTAGCGTTAGCAGTCCATGCTAAAATCACAAAGCTTTACCAAGCTACCTTCATCCAGGCCATTGATTATTCCGATTGGGTATCAAACATTGTTGTAGTCCCTAAGAAGAACAGTAGTATATGCATATGCATTGACTTCCGTGATCTTAACACAGCCACTATAACGGACGACTTCTTGCTACCCAGCATTGATTAGCTTATTAATACAACTACTAGGCATGCACTATTATCCTTTATGGATGGATTTTCAAGATACAACCAAATAAGAATCAATCCAGAACATCAACTTAGAATAACTTTTATGATACCTTGGGGTACATTCTGTTATACTATGATGCTATTTGGCCTTAAAAACGTAGGAGCTACATATCAATGAACAATGACATATATATTTAGTGATTACATGCTCAATTTGCTTAATGATTATGTTGACGATATCGTAGTTAAATCTAAAGCAATCGAACAACATGCAAAATATCTAGACCTAGTGCTTAAACGTTTTCTCAAATATGACCTTAGACTCAATCCAAAGAAGTGTTTCTTTGGTGTTAAAATGGGTAAGATGCTTGATTTCATAGTCTCTGAAATAAGAATATGGGTAGATCCTGATAAGGTTAAGGCAATAACTAATATGCAACTACCAAAGAATATTACAGAGCTACGTGGCCTCCAAGGTAGGCTATAATTCATTAGACGCTTTATCGAGAGGCTAACGGATAAGTTGAGACCTATGCAGCACCTATTGGGAAAAAATGTGCATTTCCAATGGACCCAACAATGTCAGGAAGCATTCGAGAACATAAAGCAGGAGCTGACTCAACTACTAACTATTTATCCCCCACAAGGTGATAAACCCTTTTATACCTACCTTGCAACCTTTGATTCTTCCATTGCATCGATGCTTTGTCAAAAACATTAAGATGGAGTCGAGATCCTAGTATATTACCTAAGCCACGCTTTAATCGCCTATGAACAATGATACAACGATGTAGAGAAATCATGCCTTGCCCTCATTTTCACTTTGAGGAAATGACGACATTATCTCTTCCACAATCAAGTCTACATCATTTGCAAGGATAATGTACTCCATGCCATCACTAAATCATCTACGAGTCGAGTAGGATAGCTAGGTGGAAAGCGATGATCACAAAGTTTGACCTACACTATGTTGCTCAATCTTCCACAAAAGGTCAAGAAATATTCACATAATTAGCTTTCTTGCTAACACATGATCATGCAATAGTTAACTTTGAGTTCCTCAATGAGATTGTTAATAGTATAGACATCATGCCTAATAACTATGAGGCAATCCTCTATTTCGATGGAGCTTCAACCTCTTGAGGAGGAAGTGCTACAGCCATTTTAACATATCCCTATGGACAAATCCAACCCTTCGCCTACCGATTGACCTTTCCCTATACCAATAATGTGGTGGAATATGAAGGTCTTCTTAGAGGTCTTCAAGCAGCATTAACTTCGGGAATTTTGCATCTTGTAGTTCGAGGTGATTCACAGCTAGTCATTGAGGTTTATGCATGTAAGGCTCTTCATTTACAATTGTATTGTGATTTGACCAAACATCTGCTGAGGAAACTAGTAGAAATAGATATACAGCATGTCCCTAGAAGCAAAAACACTAGCCTTAAACATGACACCTAAAATGTTCCATGCATTGCCTAGCTCTATAACAAGTTGTGTCGAACCTATACTTAACACTCTTGATGAAATGCCTATAGCATCCGCTAGTACAACACACGCAATAGAATGGTATGATGACATAAAAGAATAAAAGAATACCTTCTAAGAGGTGAGCCTCCACAACACCTGACAAACGCTCAAAAGGACATTGTGCGAAAATGCTCCAGGAAATATGTGTTAACAGGAGACACATTGTGTCGCAAATCCTATGAAGGCATTCTACTGATGTGTATTAGTAGCATCGATGGTCAAATGATCGTAGAACAAGTCCACGAAGGACTTTGTGGAGGGCACATGNTGAAGATGCAAACCAGTTTATAGTCTTAGTGGACTCTAGATGCTAGTTTCACATCGTGGTGGACAGATGTGGAAATTTAGCATCATACCGGACAAAGCTCTGTGGTGTCAGTTTATTGTCATGACTCTAGGACATTCTGTGGTATCAGTTTTAAGTCATGATGCCAAGACTATTTTGTGGTATCAGTTTTAAGTCGTGACACCAAGACTATTCTGTGGTATCAGTTTTAAGTCATGATTCCAGGACTGTTCTATGGTATCATTTTTAAGTTGTGATGCCAAGACTGTTCTATGATATCAGTTTTAAGTCATGATGCCAGGACTATTCTGTGGTATCAGTTTTAAGTCGTGATGCCAGGACTGTTCTGTACCTCAGGTTCATTGGACATAGTACCATTAGCAAACTCATACCCATCCATGTCAACAAGTTTGAATGCTTCGTTATTGTACACCTTGGTGACCAAGTAAGGCCCTTCCCAGTTAGCTGAGAACTTATTTGGGTGTTCACAGATGACCTTAAGGACTAGATCTCCTTTCTTAATTAGATGTTTATGAAGATCGTGTTTGTGTCGCTACCGTTGTTGTTTCTAGTACCACTCAATTTGATCAAGCGTTCACACATGTTCTTCCTCCATCAAGTCAAGGTTAGCAATGTGTAGTTCATTGCTTTGACTTTCATCAAGGAGGCCCAAGAGAGCTATCCGCAATGAGGGAACCTGTAATTCTAAAGGTAAAACAGCTTCAGATCCATACACAAGACTATATGGAGTTTTACCTGTAGATGTTCGATGTATCGTTCTGTATCCCCACAATGCATAGACTAATTGTTCATGCCATTGTTTCTTGCTCTGATTTAGCATCNACGACTTAAAACTGATACCACAGAATAGTCCTGGCATCATGACTTAAAACTGATATCATAGAACAGTCTTGGCATCACAACTTANAATACCCATGCTTTCACAGAAGCTTTTAGTATCTACACTGCTGAACTGTGGCCCATTATCAGTAATNACAAAATAGTCTTGGCATCATGACTTAAAACTGATACCACAGAATGTCCTAGAGTCATGACAATAAACTGACACCACAGAGCTTTGTCCGGTATGATGCTAAATTTCCACATCTGTCCACCACGATGTGAAACTAGCATCTAGAGTCCACTAAGACTATAAACTGGTTTGCATCTTCACAGTCTGCTATGACTATAAACTAGCAATGTACCATCTGCCACGACACTAAATTGGCACTGTCCAAAGGGTTATGATGTGAAAATAATCCATAACAGTCCGCTAAGACTATAAACTTGCGACATCATCGATGACCAAGAAAAACTTAAAAAGATGTGTTGCTGTAATTCGCTGTACCTATTCCACAAAGACTTACTACATAATTTGTCTCATGGACCCTAATGAAGTTCATGCTGCTCATGATTCTATTTTCTTTTAAATTGCGTGGTGCCATCTCCTTGTTTAAAGTGCTCAGTTAACCGATTCATTTTTGTTTTTCTTGTCTTCTTGGAGTTGTGTTTGCAGGATGATACACCTGAGGTGTTCGTGCATAGATGCACTTCATCGTGATGACAAGGTATCACATTCTTCCTAATGCACGTAACTGGGTTAATAAATTTGTTCATAAGTACATTCTTGACTCCCGATACATCCCTTATTTCTCCATCATGCCACCTTATCCTATTCAATTACATCCCCTAGATACATTGTATCCTACTCACCTCAAAGCCCTTGATACAATGTTGCACACTATGAATTTCTAAGTAGTTGCAATGCAAAACATAGTATATGATGCATGACACAAAATGCATGCACTTGAACACGAACACAGCACAAAAAAAAAAAGCTCTTTCAAAAAGACTAAAAAGAATAAGAAAAAAAATAAAAAGAAAAAAAAAATAAAAGAAAAGAAGAAAAAAAAAGAGGAAAAAGAAAAAAAAGGTCAAAGAGAAAAATGCACGGAAAAGGTCTTCATGACCCCGTTGACATCATAAACCAAAGACTATTGGCTATTCTCATACAAGCCCCAGGTGAGAAGGTAATTGTCTTGGAAAATAGCTACACTCGCGTCTCAAAGAGACCATGTTGCACATCATCGTGTGGCTTTGGCTATTTACAACAGGCCCTGTACACACTCTATAAGAGTCCCATTTCTCCAAAGAATGCATTTCCTATGTCTTGGCTCTGAGTCTGCTGAACACTGGCTATTGACAAGGATCAAAGATATAACTCATTCATGTGAGAGCATTCCTCTCCCACAACTCTGGCAGCAATTATAACCCTTGACCAACTCCTGGCCTCCCCTGGTTACAACCAATCCCCTTACATCTTGAACTACATTCCCTCAATCTCACGTACTTTTGAAAATGGTGCGATGACATCTAGCCAAAGGTTGACGAATAATGTTTGGTACTTGGTTGTTCATGGTGTTTTGCACTTCTTTGTCGATGCCTCTCGGGTAGATTCCTCTAGATGTCAACAAAGAGGGACCAATGAAACACCACTAATTTCAGCCTAACACTTTGAAACAAGAACAACTTAAGCCCTTTCGAGCATTCAGGAGGCAAAATTTGACTAAGGCATGGAACTTACGCTATCAGGCTAGCTTGCCCTCAGTGTGAGCAACTCCAAATGACATCAGAATCAAGTCAAAGGTGGTTCAGTCTGAGGGTGCAAGGCATTCTCAAGGGTCACTATTGTGCCTAGTTCAAATTTTCAGCATACAAGATTCAAATTTCATGTCAAAAAGTGTAAATTTTCTCACTCATGTTGTCACTCATGTTGAGGTCACACTACCAGCGTGAGTCCAGCGTGAGCAACTTTCAGAGCCCAAAACTGAGTCAAAATGATCTAATTTCCAACATGCAAGTCATCCTTAGGGCTCAGTGTTGACAACTTCAAATTTCAGCCTTTAGAATTCTAGATTTCAAGTCCAAAAATTGTAGGTTTTTGCAGCTCATGCTGTGGTCACGGTGAGGTCACGCTGGCAGCATGAGTTCAGCGTGAGCTGCCATAAGTGGTTCAAAACAAGGCACTTTTCAAGCTCAATTTGTGATCACTCTCAAGGTCAACCATTACACTTCAAGAATTAGGGTTCAAAAATCAAAATTTAATGGAAAATTTTTCATTCTAGCTCACTCACACTGAGGTCACACTGGCAGCGTGAGTGCAACATGAGTGTAGTGTGAGTGCAGTGTGCACACGCTAAGATAAAATCAACTCACACTGGAAGTTCTTGTGAAGTAGAGACACCTCAAACAGCCACAGAACCACTCAAATCAACATCCTTCAGTAACCAATTCAGAGATCCAGAAGTTTCAAGTGAGCCAGAGTCGATTTCTCTTTTTGTACATTTCATTTCATTGTAAATTTTCATTTGTGAGCTTGTCAAGCTCTTACGCTTTGAATTGTATGTGCTTCCGTGAGTGTAAACTAGCTTGGGTAAGCCAACACACATTGTAAGATATAATGCACCTGATTAAGAATGTAGCTTGCCCACACACGTCCAACTCACACACAGCTTTCCATTGGACACATGTCACTAGATCCGTTTTTCTCTCATCTCTCAGCCATTGATTCCACCCATGAATTCCGTACCCAAGCCCAACCAAACCCTATAAATACCCTATCAATTCACATAAATGGGGTTGGAAATTTTGAAGGTTGATGGCTTAGGAAACTCATACCAGTTATCCTTGGGCACTCAGCACACTTGACTCCTAGCATCCAAGCACTTCTGAAACACATCACATCACCTCGGGGCTTAGCGCTTGACCTACCATCCACATGTGCAACTACGCTTTGACTGGTGCACATCCTTTCTAAGTAATACAATATAGTTCATTTTTCCAACCATTATATTGTTTACTCTATTTTACATTCAGTTTACATTTTGTTTGCAATACTATTCTGTATACACTCTGTTTGCCTTTCGTACATTATTGTTTATATTTCGTACATCATTAGTTACAATAACCCCAGCACAAGCCATAGTTTACGCTTGGGGAAGTCCTTGGTTGATTTTTGTGTAGACTATCCAAGGCACTCTGCCTTCGTTTCCTTTTCCAACTTGCTCTCAAGCGAAGGTAGGATCATCTGTGTCTGCCCGATGATATTTCGGTGTTTGTTTTTCCTTCCAGCCTTACACCAATGATTTAGGTTAGTATAGTATTGATCTTTATTTGAGCACTGTTGTACCTAAGCACAACAATATGTGCAGCAATAAAGATAAGCTTTTGATAAACCTTGCAACACTTTGAAATAGATTAATTATTTATTTTTGGATTTAATGTTTTATGAAATTTCCTTTAATGCTTTAAGTAATTAAGCTAAATTAAGCTAGGTTAAATAGTAATTAATTAAGCACATAAGTATGACCACTTCGAGCATTTGCATGATGCTTGGTAATCCCAATAATGCTTAACGTTTGGTAACCCAACAACATTATATGTATTTAGGATGTGTATGGAAAGTGGAAATGGATGCTTATGTTAGGATTAGTTAGATGTAGTTAGATTAAATTAGCAATTAAATTACTTCATTTCTTTCATCCTTTATTTTAAGCATCCAAAACATAAAAATAATAAAAATTATATGCCTCAATTACACTTAACCATATTTTTACATATCACAAGTGTAATTGAGAAGACAATGAATGACTATTAGGGCAAGTTCACTTCCTAGCGACTAGTGTACTAGAAGACATAGAATCCATGGAATTCAATTAGATTGCACATGAACACCTAGTGATTCGTATGGTTGAGCATAGGTGTATTTGCCACTCATCCTTGGCACCATTGTTGGGGATTCTTTTTGTTTGAAACGTGCACTATTTAGGCATAGTGAAAATCATTAACATTGTTGGACAAACCCTAAGGTAAAAAATTATTCTAAAAATAAATATAATAATTTAAACACACTAATAACTTTCTAATCATATAATTTCTTCTTCTCACAAGCGTGATGATACTAAACCATTAGTACCTCAAGAATGCAAGGTGGTATATACTCATCCAGATGAGTATGTGCCTGACTTCACCTTCATCATGCACCAAGATACTATGGTGGTGAGATATGGAGGGCAACATTATAATTCCTTTTGATCAATTTATGCCCTAGATGCTACTCCAAACTCTTGGGAGGTTAGGCATCTAGGACCTTAAAGAAGAGTATGTTGTGCATGACCATGACTACTGGGACTACTATCCCACTGAAACACCACACAGGAGAGATCAACACTAGGAGAAGCATCATGAGGCCTTGAAGGGGAAAAAATTTACCAATCCCTTATTCTTGCTTAATCAAAATAACAATGAGGATCTTCCCTCTAGGGGTTCTCAATATTAAGATTCTCCACTCCTTGATATTGATGATGGAGGCTTGAACCTAAAGCTGTAATCCACTATTAACAATCTGGGTTCTAGGAAAAGTGAGAGTCAAAGTAGGGGCTTGAGAAAGCATCAAGATGATAAGAAAACTGATGAACATGACCATGAAAAGCATAGAGGAGGTGGAAGACACTATGGTGGTGATAGTACTCCTCCCTCTTCATCCTTTTTATCTGCATCTTCTTCTTTCTCTTTTGGTTGTGACAAACACCATAGAAAGGACAACCATGATGAAGGTAAATAGCAGGACAATAATGATTGCCAGGCCTGCCATGAATGAAGAGTTAGTAGAGGACCTCATAGGCATCATAAAAAATAATGATGATGATGAGCCTTTGTTGGAAACTTAGAGTATGCTAAATATCATAGAGGCAATGAAAATTCCAACCAGGCATGTGAAAGATAGTTAGATCCAATGACTTGACATGAACAATATTCCTAGATTTAAGGGGGGATATAACTTTGATCCACAAACACATATTCAAGCCTTTCACAGTTCCTACGCCTTATATAATATTGAAAATTATTGGCAAAAATTAAAGCTATTTCCTAGGATTCTCATTAAGGAAGTAGAAATCTGGTATCAATTCTTAGAGCTAGAATCCATCTGTAGGTGGAGTACAATGCTAGAGCTGTTCAATGATAAATACCATATGTACTCTCAAGTGTCTAATCTAAGAAGGTGGATATAAGGATGAAAGTAAGGAACACATGAATCATTGGACACTACCATGAATAGATATTATTATCTCATACACCAATGCCCTAGCCATGATTATTCTTAGTGGAAACAACTTCTCCACATCATAGATGATCAGAAATGAGAAGAACTCTTGAGGTTTATGCTCAAGGAAGACTATTAGAACTTAGAGTCCATTAGATCCAAAGGTTGGTAGAGTAGGTAGAAAAAGAAGAAAGAAAGATATGGAAATGGGATATTGTGAAAGAATATAACAAGGATCCTTCCAATAGAAAAAGGAAGGTTCAATTTTGCAACAACAAGGAGGAGTCACCGCTTGATGAGGTGTAGTGAAAAACCTTACCAATACAAAAATTTGTTTTAAATATATTGGCCAAGGTTGATAACTTATGGGACTCTTTAGAAAAAAACTTTCAAACTACTCTAAAAATTACAAAAGAATCAAGAGAGCAAAGTAGTGATCATGATTGTAGGAGACGAAAAGAAGCTAAGTATGCCTACCAAAGAGGTAAGGACAAGGCTACAATAGTAGAAGAGGTTGTGAAGTCAGAATCAGATGATGATGGTGGGTGTGTCATCTACCAATATGAACATCCTCAAGGATGTTGCCCTATCGTGTCACACTTGTAGGAGTCTAGGGTGTACACACTCAATCCTAGATTAGTAAGAACGTAAGCACCTAGAAGATTACCTTATCCTCAAGGCAATCCAAGGCAATTCCACCAACAACCATAAACTTATTATCCAAGTGGAGCTTCACCATAGCCATACGAGCAATACCAATAGTGGCAACACTCATAGTCTTGGGGGATGCCACCACCAAGGTAGTAGTACCCTTACAGATAGCCAAATCCATATGGGTACTATGTTCAACAATCAATGTCTCCGTGTGACTCTTCTAGTCACACTTCTTTTCAACATTACTATTATCCTCCAGAGTTTTACAGAACTCATTCTCCATATACTAAAGGAAAAATCCATATCAACACTAGGTCTTGTCAACATAGCCCAAAAATTCTATAAATACTACCCAACACTTTGAAATTTTTTATCATTTTCTTCAAAACAAGCGAAGATTTTTTGCAATTTTTTAGAGCCTATAACTTTCACACCATTTGTCCAAATCACTCCATTCTTCGATCCTGTAGCTACCAAGCTCTTAGTAGTGGGGGCCACAAACCTTAAAGTTTTCAATGAAAAGTTTTCAAAAATTTTCTAACTTCCCTAAAGGATTAATGGATAGAATAATATTAAACCATTAATTTTTGATAGTTTAACCATTCCAAAAAACCTAAAATTAATTATTAATATTAAAATAATCAACTAGGCCATGAGCACAACTTATTCAGGTGTAACTACCCCAAGAGATAAGGTATTTCCAATGTTTCAAAGTTACACATTAAATGCTAATCTTTGGTCATGTTGTGATTATGGATGGCACCTAGACCAAAACGCTCATAGAAAGAAGGACCATCACAACCAAAGTACAAATGACCCATAGCTAGAAGGGGCTAGGAAGAACAAGCCTAAGAGAAGGTAGTAGAAACTCATGTAATGGGACCTCTTTGGAAAAAGCCCAAAGTGGAATTTGTTCAATAGATTCTTGAAGAAGATGATGCAATTGAACAATCCCAAAGAGGAGAGGTACTGGGGCTCGTACCAAGACTTGAGGTCATAATGACATAAGCCCACCTAGATATGATCAAGCCTCACGATGTCCAACTCTCAGTTCTCCAAGAACTAAACCTTGGACCATTCTTAGAACATGCTCCACTAGAAGTTAAGATGCAATTGCAAAGCTCTCCCATGTGTATGATCATCACTACTAGTGGGAAGTGGTACATGGGAGAGACATATCTTTTCTAAAATAGCAGAAAGGTAGGAGCCATTGTGAGAATCAAGGATATTCAAGTGTCTTACTTGGTAGAAGCGATTGCATAGGCTCTTGGCTTGCCTGATTCTAGCATCCATTTGGTAGAAATATCCACATAAGTAGACCCTGGGATAAAAAGGAAGTATACCCAGTGGTGGTATGAGGTTGACTATAAGGAGTTGGGCATGCTCACACTAGCAAAGTGTATATACTTTAAGATAGCGGCCTATCACCTCAATCCAATGGTGAGGTCCAACAAGATGACAACCTTCTCTACTTGTGCCTGTGTTGCTCTAAGTAAGAAATTCCCTATTAACTTTCCATAACTAATCTATTTGGAGGTAGAGAAGGGCTTCAAGGAGAACAAATGTGTAAGGAAAACCTTGTCATTTCCATGCCTTATCAGAAAACTTTGAAAAAGCGTAGGGATAGTCCACTATGTTGATGATATGATTAGGCATACCTCCATTGCCTCATGGTCTGAAATGATAAAGGATAAGATCTGTGTTATATCAAAAGACGAGGAGCAACAACCACCACCTCCACCACCCACTCAAGAAACAATGCCAAAGGCCCATGCAGTTATTGAGCACTTGTGTGAAATCTAAGAGCAGCTCTTATGTGAGTGGGAGCAACAAGTAAGAATAAGTGGTAGGGATCCATCTATGTACCATCCTACAATGAGTCAACTCAACAAAGTGGCTTGAATGATTAGCTAGATGAAGGAAGGTGGGGCAATATTCTCAACCCAAAGAACACAGTTACCTGCAAGGTCAAATCCTAGTGCTTGAGAGGTGACAATGTCTTTCTTGCAACAATAATAATTTCCAGAAATCTCTAGGAAATCTCTAAGAATGCTATTACCTTTTTAGTGCACTTGGAGGAGTGTGAAGGAGAAACTGTATTAGTGATGCAACACCAAGGACATGAGACAATAGCAGAAGTCATTACTGATAAAATTGCTGAAGCATTAAATGCACTTGTAGTGCCTGTACCAGATATTTCTACACTTAGAGATGTGTAGACATCCATAGGAACTGTTAACAAAAGACTAAGTGCAACCCAACATGAAGAGTTGTTGGACCAATTGGTGGGAACTAGGCAACTAATTTTAGATATCTCTAATTTTTCAGATAATATCACTACAATTTGGTCAAAGCTTCTGGAAGAAAAGGGCAAATGCATCATTATGGAAGAACAACTCAAAATAGCTTAAGCACAAAACCAATGCTTGGCTGTAGAGGTTGTTGAATTAAAAGCCCATCTTGCTAATCCCACATTCCTCAACCTTGCACTAACAAGAGATGAAGCTTTTCAATAGGTTTAAGATAGACTCAAATAGGTTAAGGCGGGGATGGTGATGGCCATCTTTGACTAGTTTGTGGCTAAGGCCAAAATGTACTCAATTTAAAAAGACTTGATCCAGATACATCAAGAGAATGAGATGCTCATTGTAGAAAATCATTAGCTATGGAATGTTGATGTGCAAAAACAACAAATGCAAGAATTCATCCATCAACAATAAGAGTAGCCAGCTAGAGTGAACACTAAGCTTAGGAGATTGATAGTAAAGAATAGAAATCTCTCCATGGAGGAAGTCCATGCCTTACACTAAAAATTTACAATTGAGATTGTCACATGGAAGAATGAAGCTCTCAAATTTAAGAGAGTCAAGAACCACTACAGAGATTAGGTTGGCCTACAGAAAGAAGTTAATGAAATACACATCTAGATAACTAAGACAAAAGTTAATGAGACCCTCCAACAACTCTAACAAGGAAAAGAAGTGCGGCAACCTATCATTGATGGGATAGATGCCTACAACAAAGTAGAGATTTTCATGAAGGAGTCATAGATTGAAAAGATGATTGAATATATGGAGCTTACTAATCTTTTGGTATGTAAACTTAGCAATCTTGACTACTAGACGACCATGGTTAGAGTTAGAAAAGTAGGTGGCTACCTCATACTTGATGTATGAGGAAGAGTTCAAGTATCATAAGGAGACCAAGCAAAAGTTTGAGACTGCAAATAATGAACTTGAAGTTTTTAGGAAAAGACTCATTGATCAAAGATCAACTACAAAGAACTTGGCTTGAAGAATGAATGACTACTAAGAACTGCAAAATGCAATCAAGGCATTCAACATCGAATGCAAATAATTTATCACCTGATTTATTAATGTCAAGAAGTTGTTTTCAACAATGCTCTAACCTTGGAATGTGCCCATTACGATCCACATTAGTGAAGTTACGTGGACTGTGCACAATCCTAGTAGTAAGGAGGATAAGATGAAAGCATTTTTGGATGCTTTTTATGTTCTATCAAAAGTTGCAAACAACAATAGGACAGCCACAACATCCTCAACCACTACATGCGCTTCAAGTAGGAGAAGGTCCCCTAGAACCCCAAGGAGCCTTCATCACCTGGGACTATTTAATCATCTCCATCATCTTCATGCCATCAGAGGAGAATGTGTTTATCAAATTTTATCTTGGTGTTTAATTTTATAGTCCTCAACACCAAAAAATTTTGTAATGATTGTATATTCGTACACTTGGGCACTTAGTTTTTGTATGTGTGGGTGTGTGTATGTGTTCATAGTATGTTTGTCATTAGTTAATAATCCCATATCTTCCCAAATTTGTAAAGAATACAAAGACAAGTTTTCATTTAGTCATGGGGGTATGATGAATCATTAATTAGCTTCATCAAATGGACCTCAATGACTAGGCCTTGTCAACCAAGCCTCATCAAATAGGCCCCATCAACACATGATTTGATGCATTGACGTGTCCCCATCAATGTATTATTTATTTTCGCCTATAAATATGCACTCACTCACTATGTTTATGGCATGTCTTGTCATAGTTGTAGCAGAGCTCTTGTAGTTTTATCATTTGGAAGTTAAAAAATTCTTCTAAGTGCCCATAGTAGGAGTCAAGAGTGTACGAATCTTTATTTGAACACTATTGTACTTAAGCACAATAGTGTTTGTGGCAATAAAGACAAGCTTTTGATAAACCTTGCATTACTTTGAAATAGATTAATTATTTATTTCTACATTTA
>MNCI01022972.1:264957-289301 GCA_015680685.1 Gnetum montanum | reverse complement strand
TTAAATTACTTCATTCCTTTCATCCTTTATTTTAAGCACCCAAAACATAAAACATAAAAATAATAAAAATTATACACCTCAATTACACTTAACCATACCTTTGTAGATGACAAGTGTAATTGGGAAGACAACAAATGATTGTTGGGGCAAGTTCACTTCCTAGAGGCTAGTGTACCAGAAGACATAGAATCCACAGAATTTGACCAGATCCCACGTGAATGCTTAATGATTCATATGGTTGAGCGTAGGGGTATTTTTTTCTCATCAATTATCAATCTTAATGAAACCAATAATTCAAGGCTAACAAATTTAGCATAAATAAGATGATGAGGACATTGCCCAGTCCTAAGATGTTATTCCTCATTTATGTTATAGGTTTCATGTTTTTCAATGTATCTTTGTATGTTTTTGGCTTGTTTTACATGTTTGTAGTAGGTTTCAGGATTGATGCAAGCTTGAATGAGGAGTTTTGGCTTTAGACTTGATTTCTTGTGATATGGTAGGATGGTAAGAAATATGTCTTTCTACACTAAAATACATATTTTACTAGCTAAAATATGTCTTTCACACTAGTAGGATTTCTTCTATCAAAGCTTATGTCTTTGGAAAGATGTCTTTTATCAAGGCCTGATTCCCAAGTAAGATGTCTTTTATTTGCAAAAGATGTCTTTCTGAGCATGATGTCTTCTTAGGAAAGACATCTTTCATGATCCAAAGACAACTCCTTGAGCATGAGTAATGACCATAATTTTGTAATTCATGTGACAATTCATCTCAAAAAGTTATAAATAGGTGTCAAAGACCTTTCATTGTGTGTCCATGATGATATGAGAGAAGACAAAAGAGCATGTATGAGTGTGTTGTGAAAGGATAAGCCCTTGTCTATCCTTTGAAATTTTTCTTCTAGCATTTTTGTACTTAATTCTCCATTGCAAGTAAGAATAAAGTATGTTGTTCTTTTCATATTTTTAATTGTATGAGCATTTTGTAGGATTTGGCATCGATTTTGGATTGTTGAGACCTAGTCCTTACCATAAGTCTTTTGCATTTCCATTGAGTAAAAAGGTACTACTCATGAGTAGGTATGAGTTTATGAAAAAATGTAAATTGAGTTGCATAAGAGTACCAAACTCTAAATTAGATATTACACACAAAATTAACTTCATCATTTACTAATCATGTCTTTTTGTTATAGAAAAGGATAAATTGTTACTCCTCATAGTAAACCACACAAAATAATTTATCATTTCACAAGCATTAAGATTGAATCATTTAAGCATCAATTTATAACAAAGAGTTATTTACCAAAATAAAATAGAGATAGGAGATGAATTCTTAGCATAGTATCCTAGTAAAAGAAAAATAACATCAAAAATCTAACCCATAAGTAGGGATAATCATACATTAATAAAAATTCAAACAAAAGATGATCATTTAATCTTTACTAGTTTCTATTCAGAAGTTACGTATGAAGTTCTGACTTCCTCTTCATCAGAGGAAGAAGTACCCTTGTCTTTGATTTAATGTGCTAGCTTATCCAATTTAGTCAAATGCATGTTCATGTTATGCGAATAGTCTTGGATCTTCCCCCCACCCCTTTAAAACTCTTTTCTAATGCTAAACAAGGCACTTAGAATTTACTCCAAAGTCTACTACAAAATAGCACTATCTATCAAAGTAGAACCATATCCTTGTTTAGACCAATATGATGTTAGCATCGATAATGACTACATCATTAGTGAAGTAATGTCGAGATAGGTTAAGTACATTGTTTAATCATGTTAAATATCCCAAATTTTGATTTTCCTCAAAATTTTAATTTCCTTATGATGCAATAGAAAATGAATTACAAAGGGAAAGTAAAGATGAATTTGCTATCCCTTCCTGGCAAGCTTTTGAGTGTTTAGGTGGTGTCATAGGAATCACATCCACATAAAGGGATAGTTAAGAAATTTCTTCTCCTACATGGCTATGATGAGACACATCATCAAAGTTATTACATGACTTGTCTGTAATGATGGAATTAAATTCTTCATCAAAACTAAGTGCAATATCCTCCACTTTGGTTGAATCAAGTTATACTTTACTTCTTTACAAATTAGAGGTCCATAATTTAGTGTATTGGTGAAAATTTGATATATTGCCACTATTGCGTCTAGTGAAGTGCTAGCAACATACCATCTTTTACCATAACTAGATAATTCTAATGCTTTAGAACATCCACTTTTGAGAATGTGAGTTGATGGCCTTCAATTATAATATTCAACAATACTATTTTAGAGCTTTCATTGACAATAGCATCCTTGTTAGTCATGATAGCTACTAAAATCCAAAATTACCTAAATTTTCCTATGATATATTATCTTCCTTGTGGTAAAATCAAGAAACTTAACTTTTGAGTTTTAAGCAATACTGGAATTTCAAGATTGGTCGAGTCAAATTAATTCTTGAAATCTATCTCATTGAAGATGAGTGTTACACTGCTTTAGATATCAATTTATCTATTCTTCTTCAAGAAAAAAATTTTTAAGAAGATCCAATGGATAATAAGCTTGTGGTCGCTAAAATTTTTCAACATTATAATTTCTTAGAACATGTTGTTCAAGATGAAAAAGGAAAGAAAAAGCACAATGAAACTCCATACCCTTGAGTTCTTATACATGGTGACTCTTATAGCCTCATAAGTGAAAATTCTATTATGCATGAGAAATTTGGATTCATCCTTAATTTGGAGTGCTATTTGTAGTTTCCACTACCCTATACTAACTTTGCTATTTCATTTTCTTTCTTAATTATAAATCCTAGTCACTACTTGTTTTTGAAGTGATGACATGGAGTAGGTTCACTCCCTAAGTAAATCACCTTTAGTGCACTAAATCCAGATATTATGCAAAGATAAATATATTTTCTAGAAAATAAGAAAACTATCCATCTTCAATTAATTTATTAGAAGATTACAATAGGGTTCACATAATCCACAAGCATTAAAAAACCTATCACACCCAAATGATATTGCAAAGCATTAGGCTCTACAACCACACAATGGTTGTTCTCAATGCAAGACACAACCAATAGAAATCTCTCCCACAACCTAGGATTGAGATCTCAACTCATAAGTGAGATACAAGAGAATTGAACATATAGACCAACACACCATAAGCTAATATTGGAGTTGCAATCACCAATTGTACTCAACCAATGTGCTCATCCAATCTCTCTTGCCTAGCTCTCTACTCTCAAGAGTGTTTTCTCTTACTTCTTTAGCATACAAGCTCTTTCTCCTTGCATACTAGCTCTCCTCCTTTCTCATGGATGAAACATACATAATTATAGAGATCCAAAATTGTAGAAAGCTTTCTATTTATCTTCCTAGATGTTTTCCACAAGGATCTAGAATATTTTAGACATTTCCTAATCAAAACACCATGTTAGAACTTTTTCCCTCAGTATCTTAGATGTCTCTGGTTTTGCTTAGATGTCTATTGAAAAATCCCTACTTTCAGGTGAGATGCCTACTATTTTTGGTAGACATATACTTTAGTCTTGGGATGTATACACATTAGGTTAGATGTCTAAGGTGAGACATCTATCTTGTAAGTGCCAAAAATAAAAAAGCTTTTTTTAATGCTTGGAGGCTTTGGATGCCTCCAAATAAGTCTCCATAGATCCTAGAATTCCTTGAAATCATCAAAATAAGACAAAAATACCTCCTAACATGCCAAGACATCCAAGAATCATCATCATCAAAAATCAACATAAGAAGATACACAAAAATAGGACACACTCATCGAGGTCTTCTCCAAGCCCAAAACCTACAAAAAAAACTTGTAGGACAAGCATAAGGGAATCAAAAGAGGTGCTCCCACACCATGGCATGGTCTTGATTATTGGATAATTATTTTAGAAGTACTAGTCATTGGAAGTTCTTTCCATAGTGACATCTAGTGATGGTTTACTACCTCTCATGATTCAATCTTACTCATCACTATCAATCCATGAGCTAGGATTAGTGGGAATATGTAGATTGTATGTATTTTTTTTTGAATTACTCTCATCGCTACTCATTCTAGCATCACCTATAGCTAGTGACCCATTTCTATTTTTTTCCCTTTCAAACTTGACGTATAAGAATGTCTTACATTGATTTCTTGTTATTCCTTGGATTATCGTTAGTCCCAAGTTCATTACTTTTCTTTATACCTTGTTTTCTAATAAATTTATAAGGTTTAAGTTGCCCTTGAAATTAGTTGAACCAAGTCAACATGGATTAGGATCATATGCTAACAAGGTTTGATTTACATTGGGGTTTTGACTTATAACCTTTAGGATAATCATATCCCAAGTTTTAGGGATCCAAGATGTGTTTTTCTAGTGGTCATAGCTTAAGTTGATCTTAGGCTTATCCCATCATGAGCTTTCGGATGCTCATAATGAGGCATTTCTAATGGATATTGAAGGTCCTTCACATCATGTGGTAGAATCAAATTTGTTCTAGTCCTAGATGTTAATTCACTTGATTTAAGGATTAGATTTTGTATTATCCCCTAGTAATTTCCTTTGGTTTCTTCTTACCTTATCATTCTTGGTTCATTCCAAGGATTTTATCCCTATTGTGCAACAAAACCAAGACTCTTGGAGAAAAACCTTACACTTATTGATGAAATTATCATCCTCTCATCCTTCTTAACCTAAACTAGACTCTTGGTAGTTTAAGATTAACATAAAAATGATAATGTATTTAATAATATAGTTGTATAATATATAAAATATAATACCGTAGTATAGAATAGTTAATCACTGATCAAGGCTAGCTAGTTATTAGACTCTTTGTCACTATGATCTTTTATTTATATGAATAAAGGGAAAATGTGATATTTACATAACTAAGTAATAAGAATAGAAATAACCTATCCAATTATCTTTTACCTTATTCTTAATTTAAGAATTTAGAATTTAAGTTTAATGACTTATGCATCAATTGTAAGGTTACGAAGACATCACAATTCCCTTCTTTTGCTAAAAGTAATTATCATGGATGCATTGGTTACTAAGTATGGTATAGTTTCATATTTCACAGATAATTATTTTTATGTCAACTAATAAAAATCCAACTTTTCTCCTATATTGGTTTGCTTGTATTAGCACTAGTATACTCATTTACTTTGTTTGAATCTCTCTCTCTCTCTCTCTCTCTCTCTCTCTCTCTCTCGATTAAAAAAAGATTTAAGTTATTTAAGAGTAATCATTGCACCTACTAATCCATGACATCATTGTGGAAGTTGATATCTCTACTTACAGTTGGAACTTCTTATGGGGTGAAAGTAATAGTAGTAGTAGTAGTAGTAATAATAATAATAATAGATTTGAAAATAGCACATCCTTAACTGTAAGGTTCTTATGGAAACTAATATGTCTAGCTAACATTCCAAGAACTTTCTACTACATATATTAAGCCTATTGATGAGTAGTAGGTACCCCTATGCCCAACCATATGAATCACAAGCGTTCACACACAATCCAATCGAATTCAGTGGATGGGACTAGTTGTGGCATCTAGATTGTTAAGCATTGATTGCAAGACGTTGTCTTTCCACTTGGACTAGTGGTAGCTTTGTCACATTTGATTTAGTCCAAAGTGAGACATATGATAATTGATGTTGTTAGACCCTGATTACTCCTAGCGATAAACATAATTGAGAATGAAATTTAATTGTAAGTCTAAGTAATGATGGTAATGTAAATCTACTCTAGCTTAGAGCAATGAGCATCCAGTCCTAGCTTGTCATACATGTCTTGGGCTCATGTAACGATTAATGGATTACTAAGCATTATGATACTTGGTGAACCAAGTAATAATACCATTGGGATTACAAAACAATTACACTTAAATGCTCAAAATAATTCATATTCATTTCGCTTTACTAACAAACAAGTAAAGTAAAATACTTGGACATGTAAATGATTAAACTAAGAAAATAGTAAAAACAATGCGAAGTAAAATAGTAAAACTAAGTGGATGTTGCAATGATGAAAAACAATCTCAATCGTTATTTTTGGTCATGAACTATGCCCAAGTACACTACACTCGAATAAATATTTTGTACAATTGCTCAATACTATAATGTAGGAAATCACCCTATTGCTAAAACTACGAAATGAAACTACAAGAAACTACAAGGATGGAATGAAACTTATCTAGATCCATGCACCCAAGTTGTGTGTTTATGAGTTGCACTCATCCTGCTATATCATATCTATGATGACATAGCATGTGCTACAATATTAAATATATGACATCATAGATACAATATCATAGTTATGATATTGTTAGTGGACAAAAATTAACTTTATCAATAGATGCAACATTGTATCTATGACATAGTGACCAACTAAGATGTACTAACAAGGATGTTATAGTGCAAATGCAATGTATCATCTATGACATAGCATCTATGATATCTTAGTTAACTGATGATTCATCATACCCCCATTACTGACTAAAAACTTATCCCTAAGTTAAGAAGATAGGATTGAGCTTTCTTTACAAAATTGAAAAGGTACAAGATTATTTATTGATTCTAAGTGCTACAATGTTGTGTACAAAAATGACACAGTTACATGAAAAATAAAATAAAATTTGAAGTGGCTTGATGTATGGTGTAGAAACAACTCTTTCAATTCCCTTGTGCTTATCCTACAAGTTCTTTTTGTAGGTTTTCTCACTTGGAGAAGACCTAGACACATGTGTCTAGTTTTTGTGTGTCTTTTGTGTTGATTTTTATGGTGAAGATTATTGGATGTTTTGGCATGTTTGGAGGTGTTTTTTGGATTATTTTAATGATTTTAGGAGGTTCCAAGATCTATGGGGACTTGGTAGGAGGCATTCAAAGGCTCTTGGCATCAAAATAAGCATTTTTATTTTTGGCACCTTCAAGATAGACGTCTTCCCAGAGATGTCTCCCCTGAAGCAGAGACATCTCAAGTTCAAAGGAGACATCTACCAAAAATAGTATGTCTTTCCTAAAAGTAGGACTTTCATGAAAGATGTCTCCTTAGAGACATCTCCCTTGAACTGTAGACGTCTACAGCCCAGAGAAGATGTCTTCCAAAAACAACAAATATCTCTCTTGAGAATAGAGCTCTCACAAGAGACATCTACATGAAACAAGAGATGTCTATGTTAGTGAAGAAGAAAAGCTCTGACGTGGAATTTTAATTGGAAAACATCCAAAAGACTCCAAATC
This sequence comes from Gnetum montanum, assembly GCA_015680685.1. Lineage (NCBI taxonomy): Eukaryota > Viridiplantae > Streptophyta > Gnetopsida > Gnetales > Gnetaceae > Gnetum > Gnetum montanum. Next base: position 282,057 of record MNCI01022972.1, on the reverse strand, counting down.
TGTGTGGAAAACATCTAGTGAGGCAAATAGAAAGCTTCCTAGGATTTTGGATCTTTATGATTATGTATGCCTTCATCCATGAGGGAGAGGAGAGCTTGTATTCAAGGAGAAATAGGCAAGAGAGATTAGGTGAGTGCAATAGGTGATTACAACTCCAAGACTAGCTTATGGTGTGTTCATCTATGTGTTCTATTCTCTTGTATCTTACTTGTGAGTTGAGATATTAGTCTTGATTTATGGAAGATATTTCTCTTGGTTATGTCTTGCATTGAGAACAATCATTGTGTGATTGTAAAGCTTCATGCTTTACAATATCATTTGAGTATGATAGGTTTATGGATGCTTGTGGGTTGTGTGAATCCTATTGTAATCTTTGATAATTTTAATTGAAGTTAGCTAGTTTTCTTATTTTCTAGTGAATAATTTTATCTTTCCATAATATCTAGATTTAGTGAGTTGAAGGTGATTTAATTGTGGAGTGAACATGCTCCAACTTTATTGGTATCAGAGCCTAGTTTTATTGTTGCTCAGATTTTGGTTGAGGATTTTGTCAATTTTAGATGGCACCCAAGAAGAAGTAGGTGCAAGCTCTAAATCATGACATAGAGAGCATGAAGTCAAGATTCCAAATGGTGGTTGCTCAATTGGATGAAATCAGCACAAAGGTGGATAGATAAGCTAGTCCTAGCCATATCTAGACATGTAGAGGTGAAAAGCATGTACGTTTAGATGAAGAAGTCTCACAGCAAGGTGGAGATGGAGTAGATGAAGAGGAAGGTTAATCTAGCTATGGGAGTGTAGGAAACCATCAGTAAAGGATTCTAATGGAAGGAAATCCTATTCCTCAAATAATAAATCTAAGGTCTTCAGTGATGCTCAACACTTCTTTAAACAAGCTTGTTGATGAAGATGAGGTAAGGCTTGCTAGAGCATTCAAAAATGCTTCAAGACTTCCATATGTAGAGTTGAAGATGTTAAATGGTGTAGATAAAACCAATGCTTTTGCAAGTTGGCTGAAGGTACTTCAAAAACATTTTCTATTGGAAGAGGTACCAAATAACTTGAGGGTTCCTATTGCTAAATCTAGATTAGAAGGTATGGCTTCTACATGGTGAAAAAATGAGTCCTGGGATTATGAAAGATGACATGGTTAACCTATCAAAAATTAGGATTTGATGAAATATAGGTTGAAAAGGAAATTGAATAGTCTTTTTAGAGACAAGAAATCATTATGAAGTTGAAATTCCTAAGGTAAGGTAACAAGGATGTTAAGGAATTCTACATCAAATTTTGTAATCTTTTCCATCAAGCTAAGGTAAACTAGGAGGAGTATGAATAAGCTTCAATCTTTTTAGGAGGTCTCAATATGACATACTAGCAAGAGTTGTTATTTTATGAGCCACAAACCCTTAATGAGGCTTATGATTTGGCACTCAAATCTAAGAATAAATTAGGTGGATTTGGAAACAGGAGTAAACAAATTTCTTGGGGTAAGAAGAAGGGATTTAAATTTGATAAGGGATCCAAATCCAAATCTAAAGAAAAGGAGGGTAGCCAAGATAAGAAGATTGGAGGTAATGAGATGGGTAAAACTAAGAGGGACCCAAGCAAAGGAGGTTAAGGATCAAGGTAGCAACTCATCAAAATTTCAGTGCTTCAAGTAAGGAGAGCAAGGATATAAGCAATGAGAATGTCTACTTCATAGGGTAGCCAAGGCTAGAGATGTACAAAACATACAGGTGGAGGAGACATCAAGCCAAGCAAGTAATCCTAATGCTTCAAAAATTAAGGATGTTTCTAAATTAAATTCTTGTGCATTCATGGGGAATATCAATGGAGGAGATCATCCTGATAGGAAATTTTTGTTTTAGATTGGGACTAGTTGTTTGCTTAGTAGGAAATGGATTCATGTTTTCATTGATGGGGGAGCCTAAGAAAATGTCATTTCTTCTAAGACAGTTGCTAGATTGGGTTTGGTAACTAATCCTCATCCAAGACCTTATAAGGTGCATTGGTTATCTAAAGATGTTTTCCAAGAGGCGAAGGAACAATGTACTTTGAAATTTTAAATTAGAAGTTTTCATGATGTTGTGAGATGTGATGTGATTCTAATAGATTGTGCTAATATAATTCTTGGTAGACCTTGGAATTTTAACAATGGTGCTCAATTTGATGAAGCAAGAAATGTGTGGAGTGTTGTTAGACCTAATGGAGTTCATGATTTGATTCCTATGATAGCTGAACAAGTGAGGTAGGAAAGCTCACTTAATGCTTCCTTAATCTTTCTAGGAGAGAGGGAATATGTTAAGAAACATGATGAAATTGGTTTTGGTTTTGTTGTTCTGAAAAAATTTGCTACTAACCATGATGATGTATAGGTCAAAATTCCTACAAGTGTCCTAGGCTTGAAGGAGAAATTTTTCAAGGTGTTCAAGGGAGAATTGGATGGACTACCACTAATGAGGAATTTACAACATTATATTGACTTCATTCCTAGTGCTACCATTCAAAATGAGAGAGCTTACCATATGACACCAAATCATAGGGTTGAATTGAAAAGGTAAGTAGAGAGGTTACTTAAAAATGGCTTTGCAAGGAAATCCATTTCACCTTGTGTAGTTCCAAAAGTGCTAGTGCCAAAGAAGAATAGCAATGAATGGAGGATGTGCATTGATTCCATGGTAGTGAATAGGGTAACAGTGAGGTACATATTTCCTATTCCAAGGATGGATGATATCCTTGATGTTCTTGCCAATGCTGAAATTTTTAGCAAAATTGATTTGAAGAGTGGGTACCATCAAATTAGAATTAGGTTTGGTGATGAGTGGAAGACACCTTTCAAAATACTAGATGGATTGTTTGAGTGGTTGGTGATGCCATTTGGGCTCACGAATGCACTTGCTACATTCATGAGGTTGATGCATGATGTATTGAAGAACTTGATTAGTAAGTGTTGTATTATATTTTTTGAAAATATTTTGGTGTTTAGCTCTAATGAGAAAGCACTTAGATCACTTAAGGATGGTGTGTGTTATGTTGGAGGAGGCATAGTTGATGATCAATGTAAAGAAAAGTCATTTCTTCAAGAGGAAAATCACATATTTGGGGCATGTGGTTTCTAAAAATCATATTCCGATGAAAGCTACCAAAGTGAAGGCTATAAGGGATTGGCCAACTCTTAAGAATGTTGGGGAGGTAAGATCATTCCTTGGTTTAGCAAGTTTTTATAAATGGTTTGTAAAAAAAGGTAGTGGTATTTCATGGCCTATGTTTGATTTGTTAAAGAAAAATAAATAATTTAAGTGGGATAATGAAACCCAAGGGAGATTTAACTTGTTGAAAGTAAAGATTACTAGTGAAACGATGCTTACAATTCTAGATTTTTAGAAGCTTTTTCATGTGGAGGTGGATGCACATGGACTTGCCATTGGTGGGGTACTTTTACAAGAAGGTAGGCCTAGTATGGTAATAGAAGTCTCAAAATTTGTGGAGTGATTGACATGTCATAACTTTGAAGGAGGTAAAGGTGTGAATGGATTCTATATGCCTTTTCTAATTCCAAAAGGTCCATGGGAAAGTGTGTCAATGGACTTTGTGAGTGGTATTTCGAAGACAAAGAGTGGAAATGATGCAATTTTTGTTGTTGTGGACTAGTTCTCCAAGATAACACATTTTATTCCATGCAAGAAGGTGAGTGATGCATATCATGTTGCAAATTTATTTTTTCAACATGTTGTGAAGTTGCATGATATTCCTTTAAATATTGTTAATGAAAAAGACTCCAAGTTCACAAGTAATTTTTGAAGATTCCTTTAGAAGAGTTTAGGGACAAAGTTGAATTTTTCTAGTACATATCATTTACAATTTGATGGCTAGATGGAGGTGGTGAATAAATCCTTGCTAAACATATTGAGATGTTTATGTGATGGATAGCCAAATAGGTGGAAAAACTTATTGTGTCATGCTGAATTTTCATATAATAATGCTTCTTATGTTGCTATTGGCAGAAGCCCATTTGAGATGAATTATGAGTTTTATCCAAAGATGGTGAACACTTTAAAGAGATTTGATGGTGAAGCTCAACTTAGTGCTAATTTTGTACAAGAGATGAGGGATCTCCATGCATAAGTAAAATCAAATTTGTAGAGGAAGGCTAAAGAGAGAGTTCTCAAGAGGAATGAGGGTAAGCAAACATCTAATTTTTCTATTGATGACTTGGTTTGGGTGCACTTGAAGAAGTAGTTGATAGGTGTTAACTTCTCCAAATTGAAAGCTAAGAAGATTGGGCCTTTCAAAGTCAAGGCTAAATTTAATTATAATGCTTTTGAGATTGATTTACTAGACGATGTTAGTATGTATTTTATGTTTAATATGTTAGATCTTGTACACTGTCATGGACCAACTAGTGAGGATACTATATAGAGAGGCATCAATGAGTTGAAGGGGTCTATTAATTAGTCCAAGCCTACAATGGAGAAGAAGGTGATCATACTCAAGTGGAGGAAAGCTTCTACCACTCAAGGAGTTAAGAGGCATAAATATTTGATCCATTAGAAGGATCAATCTACTGATGATGCTATATGGATCAAGAAAGCCAAACTTGTTAAGTGGGGGACCACCTCTACCCTACTCTCTTATTCACATGAGTTCACTTTTTGAAGGGTGGGAGAGTTGGTTAGAAACACTTCTTCAAATTTCCCTATGCTTGTCCTACAAGTTATTTTTGCAAGTTTGCACACTTGGAGAAGACCTAGACATGTGTGTCCATTTTTTGTGTGTATTTTTATGATGAAGATTCTTGTATGTTTTAGAATGTTTGGAGGTGTTTTTGGCTTATTTTGATTAGTTTAGAAGGTTCTAGGATCTATGGGGATGTTTTTGGAGGCATTTGAAGGCTCTCATAAGCAAAATAAGCATTTTTATTTTTGGCACCTTCAGGATAGACATCTCTTCAGAAAGATAAACATATTTCTAGAGATATCTTCCATGAAGTAGAGAAATCTCTGTCATGTCCACGTTTCCAATTGATGTTGTTGCATAACGAAGATGGTGTCTCTCCAGAACAAGTATTATGATTATTGTAACGAGACTTGAAAAGGGCAGTTGTAATTGAAACTTGAAAGCATGCATTGTAGTAATGAACATGTCTCTTGAGGTAACCTTTAGGGGTTTGACCTAAGGCATTTATACCTGAGCTTAGAGATTGTGCTAAGCATGGAGTGAAGAAGTTGGAATAGGCAAGTCACAGGAGCCAGGTGAAGCAACATAGCAAGTGGACTAGCCATTCCTTCTAGTTGATTGTAGGCCTAACCATGGTGGCAGTGCTATATTTCCTCTAAGGGATGGATGCTGAAGGAAAAAACACCCCAAGAACACTCTCAAAGCATGATTTAGATACACTAGTCCATATCATTAAAGCATTCTTTTCTTTCTCTTTCTACATTTTCCCTATTATTTCCTTTATGCATAATGTCTAATATAATGTATATTTAACATTTGCCATTACATCCAAGAATGGGATGTCACAATTGGTATTGAAGAAAACCACGACCCAAGGATCATTTAGAACCATGGGTTGAATACAACATGAACTTGATAATGAACCATAAAGCCACAACATAGGGAAAGTCATTGATCACCACTGGATGCACCATATGTCTATGATGTAAGGTAGAAGATACCTTTCCATTGATTCCATTAATAATGGATCAAGCATCTACAAAAAACATAGATCCCAGCAACCAACAAAATTTTTTCATGGATATCATTGACCAATGAAGATTTGGCTATGTCTCATCAAGATTCATCAATAGTAAGAGATGTTTGTAAGATAAGGATACATTGGTCCAGTTAACTCTTACCCATCTTAATACTATAAATATTAATTAATTAAGGTCATTGTTAAGTTTCTCCCAAAAATTTAGTGATCATGACTGATATTGATTTTGTTTCATTAAAACTTATTATCCTAAGTAACTTAGAGTCATTTATAAGTCATCATGTTTTCTGTATATCAATTTGGTAATGTCATTTTGATAGAATAAGCTAGTTTGGATCTTTTAAAATATTGAAAATCCAACTTTGTTTTTGAACCCTAAAATTATATTCAAGGCATAGTACTCATTCAGATAATTCCAACTGTACAAATTTTTTCTTGATCAAACTTATAGTTTTGGAGATATCGTGATTTCAATTTTCTCATTATGCTTACATTAAAATAGTATTAAATTATTAAATTAATATTTTTTAAAAAAGTAAAAATTTTAGTGTCAGGAATTAAACTTGGAATCATCATTTACCCATACTGAACCTCTACCCTGTCATTGGCCAAACCACCACATCAACTGTGATGGTAGGGATGAATAAAATAATAATAAAAAGTTAAAAAAAATTTAAAAATTTTATACAGGAGGTTGTGGGTTCAAAGCGCAACCCTCCCTCCTTGCAAAAAAAATAGTAAATAAAATATATATTAATTAATAAGTAAAAAAAATCTTGCAAATTGCATTGGCCTACAAGGGCTGCATAGGACCTACACGCCACCTAGGCCGTGTAGGCCACACTAGCCTTATTAAGGCAATGTAGCCCTTATGGGAGGGTCGCTACCCTCCAAAAAAAAAATTGCACATAGGTCACTATAGCATGCTGCATATGCAGTTTCTTACTGTGTCTATCATTCATCGTATGCTGTGCTACCTCTATTGCTACTGGAAATCCTCATATCATGCCATGACAACTTGTTGTATTAGAAACCCTTGCTTTGTTGCTACCACTACCACTACCATAAAATCTACTATGATTTTTGGCCCCAATGATGCCCTTGGACACCAACGGTGCTATGGATTATAAGCACCCCAACATTGTCAATTACATGCATGCCCAATTCTCCACAACCATCAATGACACTACAAATTACATGCATCCCTAGTGCTTCATAGGCACCAATGACATCGTCAATTATAGGCACCCTTGCTACTTTGTGGGCATCAATGAGGCTACCAATTATAGGCATCCCTAGTGCCTCACGAGCATCAATAACACCATGGATTATAGACATCCCCAATGCTGCAGGTTACGAGCATCCTCTAGTGTCGAGGAAACCCTCATTGGCAATGCATTAACTTTGTTTTGAGCCATGCAAGGCCTATTGATGGGTTGTGCTAGCCTTATTTTAAGCCACATGAGCCTTAAGAAGAGTCATGTGAGCCTTGAAATGGATCATGCAAGCCATCAAAAGGATCATGCAAGCCTTGAAAAAGGCCTATGCAAGCCCTTGAAAGCGTAGCATAGGCCCATGAAAGGATCAGGCAAACTTGCAACTACCTTATGCACCACTGCTCTACACTTCATGTCTACTGCCAATGCTACTTTCACTGCCTTTATTACTACCGACACAAGTGTTCCTCCCTCATAGCTGCCCATCACTGAGTGGAGGTCTCCAATACATGTCTTCATTTATCAGCATGTTTGTCAACCTGCTTCGAACACTACCATTATTGTTTCTGTCACTATAGTTATTATTGTCATTGTTCCTATTTCCACGTGACAAAAAAATTATCTATCATCTAATGGAAATTTTGAATTTTTCCATCAATTGACGAAAAATTGGAAATTTCCCTCAATTGATGGAAAAAATTAAAATTCCTATCGTCAAGCCCTTTATTTAGATAAAGAATATGCTAAATAGTTTTTAAAAAGGAATTTGACATGTTGGCATCATGTGAGATAAGAATTCCATAATTAAGTGTGCTCATTCTAGAGTAATACAAGTGACCTCTCAAGAAGTCTCATTGTTCACACCAAAGGTCCTTGACCTCAGAAGCCACAATTTTTTATTCTGAAAGCCTTTTTCGATGAATGAAGAGTTGTTTCCTAAATATTTTAACCTTCTAGACATAATGGTAAAGTTAGATCTATCATAGAGAATCCCCCAATTAGTTTTACCCCTTGCCCAAGATAGCGCCTTAGACCCTCAAAAGTTTAATTTTAGCATAACTCGAGCATACAATGAACATTTTCAACATATGAATAGTTATTTCCAACTTTTTTTCATCCTTCTAAACTCAATGGTGAGGGCAGATTTATCATCGGGTACCCAATAATTTGATGATATCATAAATTGTGTTTTATGAATTTAACCTTTTTGGGACCTTAAGATTACTATGGCATGTCATTAGTTACACTGCCAGAGTTAGTGTTCTTAAGGGGGTAGAAAGTTCATTAAGAATTAGATAATGTAGTTAAATATTATGAGAATTAGTTGGAGAATAGGTTGATGTATCAGTATCAATTGATTATTGATCAATAAATGAGTTGAAGAATCAATTGATGAACATAAATGATCAAGAAAAGATATATTAATTCATTTTTCAATCAAATCATGTAGCAAAACACCATGGAGAGTCATAATCTCATTTTGATAAGGTGTATGATACCCATAAAGAATAGTAATCCAAAAGAGAATCCAAGAATGAGAATGAAAGTTGTAACATACAACATGCTTGCAAGATCCTTAGCAAGCAAGAAACAACATTCGTTGTGTCCATCATGGGCCTTGGATTGGCATGAACATCGATATCCATGCATTTCATCAGAGTTACAAGATTTGGATGTTGATGTTTTATGCCTATAAGAAGTTTTGCCATGAGAATTCTTATATTAATTCCACCCAAACATAGGAAAGATGGGATATAGAGGTATTTACAAGTAAAAAGGTTCTTGTGCAAGTTCTTCTTTTGAGCCATATAGATTAACTTATTGTAGAAATCACAACATGGATGATTGTGCAATCTTTTATAAAGAAGCCAAGTTTGAATTAGTATAAAGACTTGAATGAACTTTATGAAATATGATTTTTGAAATACCAGAACTTTAAGTGATGGAAAAGAAAGAAAAATTAATATTTCATAAAAATCACATAGCCTTGGTAGTAATTCTAAAATTCCATCTATTAGGAATATGTGTATGCATGGTTAACACACATTTAATTGCTAAACCAACATGTTTAGATGTTAGACTGTGTCAAGCAGCATACTTGATTAAGCAAATAGAAGAAAGTTTGAAGATTAAGTTACTCCTGATTTATATGGATCCAGTTCCATTTATTATTTGTGGCAACTTCAACGTAAACGTTTGAAGTGGTGTTTATCAATTATTAAAATATGGATGTGTAAAAGAATCCTTGGAAGATGAACTTGATTTGAAGAAGATGTTTCCATCAATTCAACATGCAATTCCATTAGCTAGTGCATATTCTACTTTCTTTGAATCTTTAGTAGATAAAAAAGATTCCAAAATTCAAGAATAGATTGTGTTGCTCAAGAATGCTCATCAAGAACCATAGTTTACCAATTAATCCATTATGATTAATGAGGATGGGTCAACAACATTCTTCATTGAGACTTTAGATTATATTTAATATGATGTCTAACTCTTCCAAGTTACTAAATTACTAGAGTTAATTTCTAAAGAAGAAGTTGAGAAGAATCAAGATCAAGCCTTACCATCTCAATCAAGACCATCCAATCATATACCACTTATGGTAGAATTACAAATACTTCATTCAGTTCATAAGGTTGATCAAGATCAAGAAGTATCTCACTCTTACTATTAGTAAATCTTATCTATTGTTTAAATTATATCTCAATAAGATAAGTAAAATATCTAAGGTAATGGAAGTTGGGAATAAAGAATTTTCCCTACCTTCACTTGGGTGACCAAATACATGTTTCACTTTGTGTGACCCTGGTTAGGATTGGTGATTGGTGTTGGTAGATCTTTAATTTACCTCTTGTCATTATCTTAGAAAGTGAGGTAGTATTAAGAAAGTAATATTTAATTTTCCATATATTTTTCTCACATATATTTTTTTGTTGAATAAGCAAGAAATAATTTCAAATTCAAAAGACAACTCAAATTATTGGAGCATATGATCATAACAGAAGCATTAGAGTTGGAAAAAGATAGTGAACATGGACTTGTTCGAGGATGAACAAAACCTAAGGGGGTAGATTATCACGTCCTTGTTCCCAAATAATGTTGTTGCATAATGAAGATGGTGTCTCTTCATAACAAATATTATGATTATTATAACAAGACCTAAAAAGAGAAGTTGTAATTGAGACCCAAAAGGATGCATTGTAATAATGGACATGTCTCTTAAGGTAACCTTTGGGGGTTTGACCTAAGGAATTTATACCTAGGCTTAGAGGTTGTACCATGCATGGAGTGGTGGAGATGGTATAGGTAGGTCACAAGAGTAGGGTGAAGTAGAACAAGAAGTGTACTGGCCATCCATTTTGGCTAGTTATAGGCCTAGCCATGGTGGTAGTGTTGGATTGCCTCGAAGGGATAGATGTCAAAGGAAGAAAACCCCAAGGAACACTCTTAGAGCACAATCTAGATGCATTATTCCATATCAATAAAACATACTTTTCATTCTCTTTCTACATTTTTTCTATTATTTCCTTTACGCATAATGTCTAATATAATGTATATATGATGTTTGCCATGACATCGGGGAACAAGATGTCATAGTCTCAAGTTCAAAGAAGACATCTACCAAAAATAGTAGATGCCTCTCCCAATAGCAAGGCTTTCATAGAAGGTGTCTCCTTAGAAGGAAAGATGTCTCCTAAGAGTTGTCTCCCCTAAAGTGTAGAAATCTATAGTCAAGAGAAGATGTCTTCCAATAATAGTAGACATTTCTCTTGAGAACAAAGCTCTCACAGGAGTCATCTACATGAGATAACAGACATCTATGTTGGTGAAGAAGAAAAGCTTTGATGTGACAGTTTGATTGTGAAACATCCAAAAGACTCCAAATTCATGTGGGAAACATCTACGGAGGTAAATAGAAAGCTTCCTAGGGTTTTGAATCTTTATAATTATGTATGCCTTCATCCATGAGAGAGAAGAGGGCTTGTATGCAAGGAGAACTAGGCAAAAGAGATTGGGTGAGCACATTGGGAGAGTGCAATAGGTGATTACAGCTCCAAGATCAGCTTGTGGTGTGTTGATCTATGTATTCTATTCTCTTGTATCTCACTTGTGAGTTGAGATCTTAGTCTTGGTTTGTGAAAGAGATTTCTCTTGGTTGTGTCTTGCATTGAGAATAAGCATTATGTGATTGTAGAGCCTCATACTTTGCAATATCATTTGAGTATGATAGGTTTATGAATGCTTATGGGTTCTATGAACCTTGTTGTAATCTTTTGATAATTTTAATTGAACTTAGCTAGTTTTCTTATTTTCTAGTAAATAATTTTTTCTTTTCATAATATTTGGATTTAGTGCATTGAAGATGATTAATGAGCATCAAAGTGTCACATCGATGGACCCCCATTGACATGGCCTCATTGATGAGGCCCTATTTATGTGGTGTTTCCCCATCTATGGGGTTGTGTCATTGCAACCTAAGAGAAAAAACTATAAATATGAGCTTCTAGTTGTGTTTATGAGCATTAGAAGTCATAATAGTAGCCAAACGCTTGTACTTTTTACATCAAAAGTTAGAATATTTTCTTGAGTGCCCACTGCAGGAGTTATTGAGTGTACGAATCTTTATTTGAGCACTATTGTACCTAAGCATGACAGTGTGTGCGGTAATAAAGATAAGCTTCTTGATAAACCTTGCAGCATTTTAGATAGTTTAAATATTTTATTCATGCATTTGATGTTTTCAGTTATTTATTTAATGTCTTCCAATAATTAAGCTAATTAAGCAATTAAGTGAGATAAGCTAGATTAAATACATAAGTACGAATGCTTCAAGTGTAACATGTATTTGCTTGGTAATCCCAACAACGTTATTGCTTGGTGCACCAAAGTCCTTGAAAATAGAAGGCTAGTACTAGTCCTTGGAGCCAGAATTTATTCATAGATGGAGTACCATGCTCGAGCTATTCAATGATAAATATCAAATGTACTCCAGAGTGTCTAACCTAAGAATGAAAATCCAAGACTAGAAACAAGGAACATATGAACCCTTGGATGCCACCATGGGTAGATATTATTCTCTCTTACATTGATGCCCTAGCCATGGTTATTCTTAGAGAGAATAACTCTGCCACATCATAGATGGACTCAGAGCAAAAACTAGAAAAACTCTTGGGATTTATGCTTAAGGGAGATTGTTTAAGCTAAAAGCTCATCAGATACAAAGGCTAATTGAGCAAGTTCCAAAAGAAGAAGGTGAGTTACAAAAAAGGGATAGTGCAAAAGAATATAATAGGGACCCTTCCATAAGGAAAAGGGAGGTTTAATTTTATGATGAGGAGAAGTTACCACTTGATGAAGTGGTGACTAGGAAAACCTTGCCATCCAAAAATCTATTTCTAATATTTCAACAAAGATTGATAAATTATGGGACTCTTTAGATGAAAAATTCTAAACTGTTATGAAGATTGTTGAAGAATCCAAAGAGTAAAATAGTGATCATGACCATAGGAGGAAAAAAGAAGCTAAACATGCCTACCAAATAGGTAAGGGAAAAGCTATTGTAGTAGAAAAAGTTATGGAAAAAGACTCCAATGATGATGTTGGTTGTGACATTTGTTAGTATGAACATCCTAAGCGATGTTGCCCTATGGTGTCACACTTACAAAAGTCTGGGGTGTACACACTGAATTCATGACTAGCAAGGAGGCAAGCACATAGATGATTGCCTTATCCTCAATGCAATTTGAGGTAGTTCCATCAGCAACAACAAGCTTACTATCCAAGTGGAGCTCCACCACAACCATATGAGTAATACCAATAGTGGCATCAACCACAATCATGGGGAATGCCACTGTCAAGATAGTAGTACTCTTACAGGTAACCAGATCCATATGGATACTATGTTCAGTAACCCATTTCTTTACAAAGCTTTAAAAGCCACACCTCATTCTAGTATCACTATTACCCTCCAGAGTACCATTAAACTCATTCACCATCTACTTGAGAGGAGAACCTAGATCCATATCACCCTCCACATTCACCTACACACATTCCTCTACCCTCAACCTAGTTACCTCTTACTCCATCCATGCAAGGAAAAATTCCCCCATAGCCACAACAACAAAATGCTATAAGGTCTATACATTCACAATTAGCATTCTAGTTAAGTGGTTCAAACAATCAATCCAAGAAAAAACCCTTCTTTTGACCCAATAGTCCTTCCAAATCCTCACAACCTAATTTCATTGGTTACCCTATATCTCCAACACCCTTATCCTCTACATCAAACACATTCGAGTACCCTTCAAACGAAATGGTGCCTCAAATTTGCACTGTGATGTTAACTCATGTTGTTTCTGATTAGATCAAGGCTGGCAACCTTCCCATGAAGAGATTTGATCTAGGTAGTTTTCTTATTTACTTACAAATTACTAGATGTGAGCCATGCAAGGCTCTTCTTGATTTTGGTTTTAGTGTTAATATCATCTCCCATAATGTGTACAAAGGCTAGAACCTACCACCTCTCAAGAAGAGAAAAATCCATTTAGAAGTGGTAGACCAATCAATCACTATTCCTTTACAATTAGTGGAGGACATCATGACCACAGTTTGTGGGTCACCCTATCCTACCAATTTTCTAGTAATTAAGGTAGAAAATTGCAAAGGAGACTTCCCCATCATTATGAAAAGGGCTTGGTTAAGCACAGTTGATACAAAAATGGGCATAATGGACCTCTCCTTGAAAATCTCTAAGGAAAATGAATTTGGACAGCTTGAGAAGAAGCATGTTTCATGCATTACGTACAATGATAATGGATGTGATTGCATCTAGAAAATATCATCCATTAAAAACACATTCATTAAAACATGTAATTAGTGTGCACATGAAATTGATATCCAACAATGCCTATATGCAGTAGCCACAAAACTGGGGGGCACCCAATGGTTGACAACTGACTTTGATAGCAACATACTTTACATGGAACTTAGTGAGAACCTAACATGCACCTATGTCAAAAGCATGGATGAACTTGAGTAAGTTCATCATCAACTCTTTTATAATGAAGAATATGATGATACCTATTGGAGAGAGTTGGAAATTGCTAAAAATTTTAAAATAAGATCCCCTAGAGTTAAAAACTCTACTAGCCAACATAGAGTATGCATTATTAAACAATGGTAAGCTAGTTATCATCAATGCAAATCTTGCTCCTGAACAAAAAGATAAGCTATTGCAGGTGGTCAAAAAATGGCCAACAACCTTTGCTTCATCATATCCTAAACTGACTAGAATTGATCTAAGGATATGTTAGCATCATCTCTACACTAACCCAACCATGAAGCCAAGAAGGTAGTTGTAGCAGTGGCTAAATCCCAAGTTGAGGCAAATCATCAAGGTGGAAATAGAGAAACTCCTTAAGGTAGGGTTCATCTATTCCATAATGAATAGTGAGTGGATTAGCCCACTTGTAATTATGCCAAAGAAATGTGGCAAGTGGCAGGTCTACTTCAACTTTAGGCTATTGAACATGACAATATTTAAATATAATTTTCCATTGCCATTTGTAAATCAAGTGTTGGATACTATCTCTGGCATTGCTATTATAGCTTCTTGGATGGTTAGAGTGGCTATAACCAAATCCAAATTGCACCAAAGGATTAGGTCAAAACAACATTCATGAGTCCCTAGAGGAATTTTTCATATTGTAGGATGTCGTTTGGTCTATGTAATGCCCCTGCAACATTGCAACACCTAGTCCTTGTATTTTTCAACAACATATTGGTAGTAAGATAGAAGTCTTTATAGATAACTTCTCTACCTATGGGGCTACATTTGAGACAACTCTAGATTGTCTTGAGAAGGTATTGAAAAGATATGTTGAAACAAACCTGAGGCTCAATTGGTAGAAAAGCCATTTAATTGTTTAGGAAGGCATAGTACTGGGCCATAGAATTACTAGCAAGGATTTTGGTAGACTCGAAAAAGATAAGGGTTGTCCAAGGAATCACATGCTAACCAAAGATAGTCAAAGACATTCAATCATTCCTTGGACACACTAGCTACTACCAACAATTCATAGAGAATTTCTCTAATATTACAAAGTCATTGGTTGAGCTTACAAAGAAAGATGCACTGTTTATTTGGACCAAGGAGTGCGAACACATATTCAAACTACTAAAGGAGAAACTCATAGAAACTCTAATTCTATGGGCACTACATTGGTCTAGACCATTTCATATAATGACGAATGCATCTTATTATGCCTTGGAAGTTATGCTCATGCAGTTGGATGATAAGAAACATCCATATTACATCCACTACATGAGTTGAAGCATTATGGGTGCACAATTGAATTACACCATAATTGAGAAAGAACTAATGGCAGTGGTGTATGCTCTTGAAAATTTTAGGTAGTATGTGCTTGGCTACAAAGTATTTGTGCACACATGTCATAATGCCATCCACTCCCTAATGAATAAGCCAATGGTGAGCCCCCATATCATACAATGGCTTGTGATCTTACAGGAATTCGATCTCACAATGGTATATCAAAAAGGGATTAAGAATGTGGTTGCTGACCACCTCTCTTGGTTAAGATGGGATAATAAAGAGGAGGAGAGTCTACTCTCTGATCAATTTTCAAACAAACTCCTCTTTATAGAAGTAATCAGTGACCAAGTGCCTATTGAATCAAAATGACATGATGGAATCCTCACTTACCTTCTCACTCAAGACATGCCACAATATTTAGATTTTAGGAAGAGACAACAATTTTGTCATCAAGCAAATTACTTTATGGAAATCAATGGGTATCTTTACAAGGTATGCACTGATGGCCTAGTTCATTGGTATGTCCCTAATATAGATCAATTGTGCATTCTCTAAGATGCTCACAAAGGCCCTTGCAGAGGTCACTATGCAGGGAGATGCACGACCATAAAAATCTTGATGGTAAGATACTATTGGCCTATAATTTTCAAGGATGCCCACCAATTTGTTCGAACTTGTGAAGGCTGTCAACGAGATGGTGGGATGACCACACGAATACAAGATCCTCAATAGTGGATTCAACCACTAGAATCCTTTAACATATGGGGCATAGACTTCATGGGTTCCATCACATCCATGTCCAATGGAAAGGCATACATCATTGTAGCAGTTGACTACTACACCACATGGGTAGAAGCAATAGCCATTACCAATTGTACATCATCCACTGCTACTAGATTTGTACAACAACATATTGTAAATAGGTTTGGGGTGCCATGTACATTGATTTTTAACAATGGAACTCATTTTTATGGATGCCACTTTTAGAAAATTGATGTAACACTTGGGGGTTGAACTTAAATTAACAACACCCTACCACCCCCAAGCCAACAATCAAGTAGAAGTCACCAATAGGGAGATTAAAAAGATCCTAATAAGGACCATAAGAAAATATAGGAGAGATTGGAGCATAAAACTCAGAAATTTCCTATGGACCTACTACTTAACATAGAAACTTCCTATTGGCTATTCTCCCTATGAGATGGTGTATAGAAAACGTTTAACACTCTTGATTCAATTCGAGCTTTGTACACTCTCAACAGCCTTGACCTAAGTCTAGCACAAAAGAAAAGATTGATCAATCTCAACATGCTAGATCAAAACCAAGTAGTGACTTTATCTTTGAATAAAGTGCACAAGGCATTCAACAAACAATGACATGACGTTAGAATATAGAAAGTAAAATTTCAAATGAGAGATAAGGTTATCTACTAGAATCCCACACATGTACCCTAGAAAATAAACTTTCAAACATTGTGGAAAGGACCTTATATAATTAATAAAACCTTTCCTTCAAGGCCCATGATCATATACAAACTTAAGAGCCCAAATAAAAAGTAGTTGGTCAGCATCTAACAAATAAAGATTTTCCATCAGCCCAAACAAGCCAGTACAACAAATACCTTAATGGATGGACAACCACACTCAATTTTTTGGATCTCCTCCTTCCAACTTAGTCATGGGGGAGATGGCCATCCATGCTAATCATACACATGGCTTAATTTTTCTATTTTTTTTGTTTTCCACATTTTTTATTTTACACCTTTTTGATTTTCAAATTTTTTCCTATTTTTACATAATTTTTTGTTTTACACCATCATTAGTACATT
>MNCI01022972.1:244360-264930 GCA_015680685.1 Gnetum montanum | reverse complement strand
AAATAAATTTATAATAAATTGGTGACCTTGGTAGTTTCTAGAATTGGGAAAGATTCAAAGGTTTGCATAGGATGTGACTTTAAGGGAACTCAATACTATTTTTACTTTTCTACTTAAGTGCTTGAGTATTTTCCTAGACTTCTTACCATTCCCTATCCACCAATAAAAGGAAGTCAAATAACATCTTTACATGGTGTGGTTTCCATCCAAAAAGAAAAGAAAAAAAAAACAAAAACAAAAAAAAAAGCAAGATGGAAATTCAAAGTACATCTTTTAGACAAATAAATGGGCTACAAGCACTGGTTATGGGACTAGAAAGACATGTTACCCATTCTTGAAGGTCCCCTCTAACTAAGGCCCTCTCTCACTTCCTACTTCTCTTTTCTTCTTTTTATGGAAAGTTGGTTGTTCTATGGGAGCTAACTTGTGTCTTAAGGAGGTGGATTAGTCTTGGAGTGGCAATGTGAAGTTATTCGAAAGAGGTTGGTTTTGATCTGGACTAAGAATGGATCTTCTTAGGTCATTTTAAACATAAACTTCATAAGGGACTTCTTATGACCTTAGTTTGAAATTCCATCCCACCTTCTCCATCATCCATCTATGCTAGCCGTAACTCACCTCATTGTTGGTGTCCATGTTCTTGATTCCATGTCTTGGTCTAATGTATTTGAATTCTTAGGTAAAATCTTTTAGGTTTTGGTCCTTAACATACATTGACCATTAATCATCTACAAGGCCCACAAACTCTTTAGGTTGAGGTTATGAAAGGGCAAACAAGGCATGTGCTTACTATGGGAAGGATCCATTTGCATGCTTCTTGGTTGGGTTCATTAAGTACCTTATCCTTAGACATTCTTGTGAATAGAATCCTTCGTACATCCATCTTCTGCATCCCACCATTTACATATTTTGTTCATTAAATACATTCTTAGTCAAATTTTTTAATTTTTGAGCTTTCAAAGACCCTCTTTAATGATTTTCTCATATTTTTGATTTTTTTGGAATTCCATAGACCCTAATTTCATTGAAAAATTCCTTGTATTTTTTAAGCTATTCAATTTTCAAAATTTTTGCCAATGGGCCTCATCGATGGAGTAAACCCACATGCAAGGCCTCGTATATGGGGCCTCATTAATGTAAGAGAAAAATAGTATATATATGCATGACCCCACTTTGAAAATTTTACATTTTCTCACAAACACCAAGGGAGTTTTTCAAATTTTTAGAGCCCATGACATTCTAAATCCCATAACTTGTAAATCATTTATCCAAATCACTCCGTTCTTCAACCCTACAGCTACCATAGGTAAGCTCTTCATCTTGGGGGCCACAAATGTGCCATTTTTATAGAAAAATTTTCATGATTTTGCTAACTCCCACAAAGGTTTAACTGAAAAATCATCTAGTAAACACTAAATTACAAGAGTTAAACCTTTCCAATAAGCTCCAATGACATTTACAATAAATAATTAATAAAATAATCAATTTTCCATTGTCCAACCTTAGCCATAGTGTAACCAACTAATGAGAGAAGGTACTCAAAAATTTAAAGTTACTCATTATATCTACTAATCCATGGATGTGTTGTGACCAAAAATGGCACCAAAAGGGAATTACACACAAGAAGTAGGACTATCCCAACTAAGGGAGAAACAACCTAGAATGGGAAGGGGCTAAGAACAACCCCAAGAAGAACCACTCACAACCCATGCCATAGGTCCTCTTAGGAAAAAGATAGAGGTGGAATCTATCTAACAAATTCCAGAACTAGCAAAAACAACTGAACACTTCCATTGGTGACATTGACAAAGGCTTGCCTAAATTAAATCAAATCAAGGGAGGTTAAAAAATTAATGCTCCAAGAGTTAAACTTTGGCCCTTTCCTAAAGCATGCACTAAGAGAAGTGTAAGACTAACTAAAGGTCTCTTCCATGTGGCCAATCATCACTTCCACTAGGGAGTGGTACATGGGAGAGACATTCCTATTTTAGAATAATAGGTAGCCCAAATCAATAGTAAAAATCAAGGACATCTCAGTGTCCTACTTAGTGTAGACCATTGTTGTAGTGCTTGGGTTGCCAGAAATAGGGGTGAACCTTACTAAGATTCCAATATAGGCGGATCCCAGCATCAAGAAAGAATGGATGCAACAGTTCTATGGTGTCGACTGCAAGGAGTTTAGCATGCTTACACAAGCAAATAGGATTCATTACTAGATTGTGGCCTTCCATCTCAATCTAACAGTGAGGCCAAGAAAAATCACCACCTTCTCTACCCAAGAATGTGCTGCTCTGAGTGGGAGATCCCTGCTTAACCGTCCACAGCTGATCTATCTAGAGATGGAGAAGCAATTTAAAGAAAATGAACGTTGAAGGAAGGCACTCCCCTTTCCATGACTCATCAAAAAACTCTATCAAAGGGGAGGAATAGTACGTTATACCAATGATATTGTTAGAACTATTTTACCTACCAACTAGGCAAAAATGATGAAGGATAAGATGCTTATGACCACTATCTAAGAAGAGGAGTAGTAATCACCACCTTCACCTACCACTCAAACAATTGTGTCAAACATTGCTACAACCACCCGACAGTTATAAGAATACAGAGAGTCACTCTTGAGTGAACAAGAGCAACAACCAAGCATGAGTGGCAGGGACCCATTCATCTACAGACTAGTAATGAGTCACCTCAATGAGGTGGCTTGAACAATCAGTTTGATGGGTGGAGGTGGATTCATTTTCTTTGCCTAAAGAACGTAACTACCCATGAGGTTGAATCTAAGTTCCAGAGAGGTCAAAATATCTTTTGCAAAACAACAATCACTCTTATAAACTTCTGGGAACACTACTACTTTCTTAGTGTGCTTAGAGGATGATGAGGGAGCAACAATTTTGGTGATGCAACATCAAGGATAGGAGATAGCAGTAAACGTGGTCACTAATTAGATTGCCAAAATACTTAACACATCTATGGCATTTGCACTAGACATCACTACACTCAAGGATGTGTAGATGTCCATAAGAACCACAAGTGGTAGAATAAATGCAGCACAACATGAAGAATTATTGAACCAATTGGTGGAAACTAGGCAACTACTTTTGGATGTATTTGACCTTCCAAAAAACATCATTGCAACCCAGTCAAAGCTACTTAAGGCAAGGGACAAGAATATCATTTTGTAAAGACAACTTGAAATAGCTAGGGAATTGAATGAACACTTGGCTGCTGAAACTACCAAATTAAAAGCCCATATTGCCGACCCACATTTCTCAACCTGGCATTGACAAGAGATGAAGCTATGGAATAGCTTCACATCAAACTCAAAGGGGTTGAGGGTGTAATGAAAATGGTTGTGTTCTATCGATCCTTGGTGAAAGCCACACAATAACAAATTTAGAAAGCCTTGGATTAGCCCTACCAGGAGAATGTCCAGTTGACCATAGAAAATCGCCGCCTACAAAATGTTGATGAGCACAAGAAATAATTAACTAATTTCATCCATCAATAGTAGGAGCAACTAGCAAGAGCAAACACAAAATTGAGGAGAGTGGTAGCAGAAAATAGAAATCTCTCCATGGAGGAGGTCTATGCACTTTTCCATAAAACTATGATTGAGGTAGCTGCTTGGAAATCAAAGGCTCTCAAATTTGAGAGATTCAAGGACCATTACAGAGAATAGGTTGGTCTACAAAAAGAAGTAAGGCAAAACCATGTTGAGTTAGTAAAGGCAAAAATGAATGAAACCCTCTAACAACTCTAACAAGAAAAAGAGTTGTGGCAACTCATCGTTGATGGGATAGATGACTATAATAAAGTGAAAATTCACATGAATGAGTTGCAAATCAAGGAGATGATGGAGTACATGGAGCTTTCCAATCTTCGTTATGAAAATCTGGCCATGTTGACTATTGAACAACCATGGTTAGAGCTCAAGAAACAAGTGGCCAAATTATACCTATTATATGAGGCTAAGTTCAAGCATCACAAAGACACCAAGTAGAAGCTTGTAGTGGCAAATGCTAAACTTGAAGTTCTCAATGCATGATTCACTGATCAATGATCAACTACTGAGAACCTAGCCAAGAGGATGAATGACTACCAGGATTGTAGAATGTAATCAAGGTATTTGACATTGAATGCAAATAGTTTGCTACTTAGTTTATCAATGTAAAAGAGATGTTTCCAATAATGTCTTATCCATGGGATGTCCCCATTCTAGCCCACATTGTTGATGCCATGTGGATTATGAATGATCCCCAGAGTAAGGAGGAGAAGATGAAGGCATTATTGGATGCCTTTCACCTTCCACGATAGGTTGTACCTGCAACCACCTCAACTACTGCACATGTTTGAATTTGGCGAAGGTCTTTTAGAACCTCAAGAGCCTCCACCACCTACAACTATCTGATCTTCTCCACTACCTTCATGAAATTAGAGGATGTGTTGTCCAATTTTATGTAGTCATGTCTTGGTGTTCAATTTTGTGTCATGAACACCATAATTTTTGTAATGTGTGATTTGTACACTCAGGTACTCAGTTTTGTCAACTTAGTTTGTTTTGTTAAGAGTCAATCAATAATCCCATAAATTCTTAATTTTGTAAAGGAACTTGAGGATGAGTTTTTATTTAGTCATGGGGTATGATAAGCATTAAAGTGTCACATCAATGGACCCTTATTGACGTGGCCTCATCGACAAGCCCCTATTGATGGGATCCCATTTATGTGGTGTTGCCCCATCAACATAGCCTAAGAGAAAAAACTATAAATATGAGCTCCCAACCATGTTTATGAACATTAGAAGTCATAGTAGTAGCCAAACTCTTGTAGTTTTTACCTTCAAAAGTTAGAATATTTTCTCGAGTGCCCATAGCAAGTGTCATTGAGTGTATGGATCTTTATTCAAGCATTATTATACCTAAGCATGATAGCATGTGCAACAATAAAGATGAGCTTCTTGATAAACCTTGCAACATTCTAGATAGTTTAGATATTTTATTCATACATTTGATGCTTTCAATTACTTATTCAATGTTTTCCAATAATTAAGCTAATTAAGTAATTAAGCAAGATAAGCTAGATAGATTAAATACATAAGTACGATCGCTTCAAGCATAACACATATTCCTTAGTAATTCCAGTAACATTATTTCTTGGTGTGCCCAGTAGTGAATACGTTGGTTCAGGGCATGTACAGAAAGTGGGACTAGATGGTTATGTTAGGACTAGTTAGAGATTAGTTAGTTAGTTAAATTAAATTAGTTATTCAATTACTATATCTCTCTCTTTATGCATCAAAGAACATAAAGCATAAAATGACAAAAATCATATGGCTCAATTACACTTGAACATACCTTTGTACTTCACAAGTGTAATTGGGAAGAAAACAAACAACCATTAGGGCAAAGTTCACTTCCTAGAAGACTAGTGCACTAGAAACTAGAGAATCCATGAAACTCGACCAAATTGTGCGTGAACACTTCATGATCTATATGGTTGGGCATAGGAGTACCTTCAACTACTCATCAGTAATTTAATTATGGAGTGAACCTACTTCAATGTAGTTCATATTCCAAGTAATGGTGGTGCTTCCATTGACTTCTTCCCTTTGTCTTCTTTTCTCATATGTCCTCTCTACTAAGTATGGCATAGAGACTCCTTCGATTTTAACTATTGCATTGACCCATTTATTTTGCCAAAATTAGTACGTTATCCTCTTTAGGACCATTTGCAATCAATCAAGAGTTTAGGATTACCAAAATGTTTTCACTAGTGCTTAATTTCTCATATTCCTTCTTGTACTCTTGGTTAGATCAAGTTCTTATCATATTTTGATTGTAAAGTTAGAAGAATTTTCAAAAAAAGAAACCCCTTAGGTGTTATATTATTTAGTTACTTATGACTTTCTTATCATTTTCCTTGTTTATTATGGCCTAAAATAGTTGATGTGGTCTATTAGGAATATTATCTAAATTTTTCTAGCCTTAGTTTGATTGATTAACTTCAAGATTCTTATTATCTCTTTGTACTTANAAATCAAAGCTATGAGGGTGAAGTTATGGCCTTTGGAAGCTAGTGTCAAGAGTTTTGAAAAAAACTACAAAAACTCTCTTGTTGTAAAATGAGAAAGTGAAAATTTTCACTAACTCCCATGTGTATATATACTATTTTTATATGCACAACATCATAGATTAGACATTTTAGATATGACATTGTAGGTGCCTATGACATCATGACTACGACGTCACCATTAAAAAGCTTAAATTTTTCATTGATTTTTCTTAGAAAATGAGTCAAATGGAATGTCTGGAAGATGTAAAGCTTTTCTAGAGGTTCATGCCCATTAATGATGCACAACTTTCAAAAATTTGGTGTTCAAAGTTCCTAAAGAAGAAATATTGGGCAATGAAAGTTTGTTGCATGGATAAGAAATGGGTATTGAATTTTTTATCTATGAATAGAGTATTAGAGATTACAGGAAGTATTTATTATATTTTGGATGATCTTGGAAGGTACAAGATGATATGGAATTGCTTGGCAAGTATTAAATACAAGAGTTATACAAGTGGGTCCTTCCCAAAGCAGGCTCTAGTCCTTAATGCTCTTGTATAGCCACGCCCAAAGTGTCCTTAGGCACTCATGGAGTTGAATGTAAGACATACTTGTCTAGCAAAACACACATGTTAGTATCGCTAGATTAGAAAAATAACACTATATTATATAAAACCATAAGTTATGTTTAAATATACAATAAGTTGAGTTGGACTTAGAGAAAGGATTGCTAAACTTGGGACATGAGGTATCTTACCATAGACATAATGAATTCTTGTGTGTTATTGATGGTTAAGGTAATCATTAGCCCTTCTTTCCAAGATTCAAACCAAGTCTAAACCACTTTCCAATGACATTGCATTATTTCAACTCTAAGAGTTACAACTGTAAGATTACCACTATTGCAAGGAGTATTGCCACTTGGTGTATTGTCCAAGAAAGGATTTTTTTTATTGAACTTTTTATTTCTTAGATTCCTAAGAAGCTACCTATCTTTGGGCATGGGTAACATATCTTTTTAGTGGGATCCCAAAAATTTATTCTTGTGCATTTGTTTTATTTTTAATTATGTGAACCTTACTAGAGGACTACCTTCAAGCATGGGTAACATGTCTTTCTAGTGACATGGTAAGGTAGCACTTACTTTACTCATACTCCCATTTTTCATTAGATCTACAAGGATATAATACTTTCTTGGAAATAGGATAGAACTCATAGTAGTAAGCCAAGAGAATCCACAAATCCCCTTAATCCCACACCCTTTACATTCCCACTTGGTTCTTCACTTTTCAGTCCAGGCATAATGATCACAAGTTTATTCTTAGTTTTATGATCGAAAAGAATATCATTATGGCCATGGTAAGAACCTCTTATTAATGGAATGGGTGGGTGGATGTTGTTGTCTAACTATACAAATAAGCAGTCTCTTATGAATTGATAACATAGGGAAATCTTCACCTTATTGGAATACATCTTACCTTATTCTTGGTGTGTTTTAGTAGCAATCAAAAATATTTACAAAGAAAATGAAAAAAAAGTATAAAAAAGGTAAAAATGATAGTAAAAATGGAAACAGATGAAAAGAATGAAAAATGTTAAAGAATTAAAAAATTATTAAGAAATTGAAAAGTATTAAAGAATGGAAAAATATATTTAAAAATGTGAAAAGGTATATCAAGAAATTAGAAATTAAAAAGAATTGTAAGATAAAATATTAAAAAATACTTATTAATTCCCTAATCAAGATAAGGCATATCCCCCATGATTGAACTCATGGGCAAGTGTTTAGAAAATGCATCCTAGTTCCGTTAGATCATACACTTGCGGTTTCATACTTACCATCCCTAGTGATTTAGTCTTTCTGTTATCGTCCCACCTACTTGTGATGGTAATTGAATTTTTATCATCTAAGTCCATAATCCCTCTTTATATTGGTGTATGATTATGCTTAGTATTTCCATTTGTAAGTTCCTAGTTGGAGTCATTTTCTTAGAATGAGAATAAATAAGTGGTTCAAATTGTTCCATGCATGTTTTGGACAATTGAAAGTTCTTAGTTGTTGGCCACTGGGTGTCTTTTGGTGTAATAATTGTGTTGACATTCTGGAAGGTTGATCCATAACTGCACCCTTCTTTTTTAGTAGTAATGCATGTTATTGCCTATCTCTCCACAACAATAGGTTCATTTGTTATTTTTTGTGCTGGATTTGTAATGGATGTTGGTCTTTGTATAGGATTGTAAGACATTATTTTAGTGAGGAAGGATGTTGCACCCAACTGGCCTTATGCTAGTTTTGATGAGCTAGTAGGTTTACAAGGTTTTTTGCTCATGTGTGGAAACTATCCTAAAGAAAGGATGCTTTTGAGACTATGGTTGAGATCTACTAGCATTATCATTTACGTGTATGCTCATAGCACAAGTGACATTCTTCTATTAATGTTGTGATGTCAATCCTTCCTATGTTATTAGTGGTGACATATGGTGGAGGGAAGTATGAGAATATTGAGGATGTGATAGAGAATAAGAGTTACGAGATGGTGATCCCCTAGGAGATGTTATAGGTTGATAATATTCGAGAGAGTGGTAGTAGTGATTCAAGGTAGAGGAAGTAAAACCATTTTGAGAAATAGGTTGTTGAACATAGTAGTCATATGGGTTTGGTTGGCAATAAGGGTATTACTGGTTTATTGATGGCATCTCCCATGACTGTGGGTTTTGCCACTACAGTTGATAGTAGTATTGAGACTAATAAGAAATTCCACTAAAATAGTATGGTTGGTGGTAGGATTGTCTATAATTACCTTGTGAGTAAGGTAATTTACTAGGCATTTGCTTTTGTCCAAACTTCAAATTCAAAGTAAAAGCCCCAAACTCATGTAGATGTAACATAATTGGGCAATAGCGCTTTGGATGATCATATTGGTAGATGTCACATCCATAATCCTTTTCTATGGTTGAGTCTATAGCCTCTTCTCCTACAGTTATTTTTCCTTTTCCTCTTTTTGTTTTGATCACTTGATCCTTTTTGTGCTACCCTCTCCTCTAAGGTTTCCACATAAGTTGTGACTTTTTCATTCATTAACTCCCCTGTCTTATCTATCCTTGCTTTAAGCTTAGTGGTAGACTTTTGTATTGGCAAGGTTTTTTGTGAAATCATCTCATCAAGAGTTACCTCTTTTTCCTCATCATGGATATGAATGCCCTTATTTTAAAGAATTGAATCCCAATTGTATTCCTAAATATTCTCTTCTTTACATAACTCTCCTTCTTCTTTTGCCACCCACTCAATGAACCTTTGTATCTAATGGGCTTTTAATTTAGATAACCAACCTTAGGCATAAATCCCAAGGGTTTCTCTTGTTTGGTTACAAAGCCTATCTATGATGTGGAAAAGTTGCTCTTTTTAACAGAATTTCATGGCCTAGACATCTATGTAGTAGCGAATAGTATCTATCCAAGTTCACATCCAAGGATTCATGTTTTTGTTACCTCCATCCTTGGATTTGTTTTCTCAAGTTGGACACTCCTACATAGGTTTGGTATTGCTCATTGAAGAGTTCTAGCAATGTTGACCATTGATGGATTAAATCTAGTCCTAATGATCTATACCAACTTTCAACTTCATCAACTAGTGTCCTAGGAAAGAGCTTAAGCTTCTGTCACTTACTCTTGATGTCCTGCAAGGTATAGCCATCATGGAAGGCTTGTAAGTGATGTTGTGGATCAAAGTTATAGGCTCTTGCAAATTTAGGGATGTTATTCATATCAAGCCTTATGATGTGACTTTCTTTTTTATGCCTTTGGGATATTATAATTGCCTCCATTATCTAAGTCATGCTCCTAGTAGCCAATAAAGATCCATCATCATTAGACATGTCATGGTGATAATTTATATTTCTAGTTTTCTAATTATGATGATTTCATTCATGCTCACACTAATGATTTTGTCTATTTCTACTTCTATCTTCATGTTGATCCTTATTTCTATACCTACTTCATCTTCATCAAAACTAGACATGAAAGAGGAAGAGGAAGATGATGAACTGGGAGAATCACCATGACTCCTATATTTCCTGCTTTGATCCCTTGATGTATCTCTTTCAATTTTGAAGGAGGTCCTAGGCCTTGAGGCCCTCCTTGTTCTAAGGCTTACTACATCTCCTTTAGGATTATCTACATTAGTTGAATATTGTCTTTGAGTATAGTAAGGGTCTAAATAAACATAGGAAATCCCTGCTTGTGGTTATTTACTCTATTCTTCTTTGGTATAGATCCTATCATTTCTCCTTTTAGTATTTACATCATATGACGCATTATTGGTCCTATGTGAAGAAGACATGTTTGTAACATGGGTAACTTAAATTATTAATATTCTGTAGAAGATAGATCATTAATACATTTATAATGATATTTTGTAATATAGTTAATCTAGATAATAAGCACCATCCTCGACAATGGTGCTAATGATGAGCAACAAGTACCCCTATGTCCAACTATACAAATCACAAGTGGTCACACATGATTTGGTCAAATTTTATGAATGGAACTTATCGTGGCATGTAGATTGTTAAACATTGATCATAGGATGTTTTCTTCCCACTTGAACTAATGGTAGCTTTGTCATGTATGGTTCAATCTAAAGTGAGGCATATGATAATTGATGTTGTTAGGCCATGATTACTCCTAGCAATAAACATAATTGAGAATGAAATTTAATTATAAGCCTAAGTAATGATGGTAATGTAAATCTACTCTAGCCTAGAGTTATAAGCATCCTATCTTAGCTTGCTATACATGTCTTAGGCTCATGTAACCATTACTAGATTACCAAGTGTTATGCTACTAGGTGAACCAAGCAATAACACTATTGGGATTATCAAAAAATTACACTTAAGTGTTTGAAACTAGTTGTACTCATTCTGATTTACTAACAAATAAGTAAGATACTTGGAAATGTAAATGATTAAACTAAGAAAATGGTAAAAAATTATGCTAAGTATAACAGTAAAACTAAGTGGATGCTGTAATGATGAAAAGTAATCTTGATCTTTATTTTTGATTATGAACTGTGCCTAAGTACACTTCACTCAAGTAAAGACTTGGTACAACTACTCAACATCACAATGCAGGCATTCACTCTATTGCTAAAACTACAAAATGAAACTGCATGAATCTACCTAAGGGTGAAATAAAACTTATTCAAATCTGTTCGTTGAAGTGTTGTATTTATAAGCTACACACATCCCATGATATCGTATCTACGATGATGTAGCATGTGCTATGATATTAAATATACAACATCATAGATATGATATCATATCTATGATGATGTAACATGTGCTATAATATTAAATATAGGACATTGTATATGATATCGTAGTTACAATATTATTGGTAGACAAAAATTGACTTTATCAAACAAATGTAACATCACATCTATGACATCATAGATGCAACATAGGATCTACAACGTAGCAATCACTTGAGACACACTAACAAGGATGCTACAACATAGAGGCAATGCAACATCTAGGATATCTTAGCCAACTAATGATTCATCACCTATGAACCATAAAAGTTAACTCGTCCATCCTAGGGAACTAATTGAAAGAAATTCTTATTCAACCAACAATCTCATATGCGAAATATATGATAAGGTCTATTTAATTTATAAAACAATAGGTAATAGAAGGTAAGTGTTTTTATCATCTAGATATATAAAAGATATTAATTTATCAGCAAGGAATCCAAGAAATCAAGAATTATAAATTTTATTTATTTTATTGATATCATTAACTTTAAAATAGTCTAGGTACTAGTAGCCTTCAATCATCAGAAAGAAAATACTAATAGTAAAAAGTATCTATTTATATATATTGATACTTTGATTCTTATGCTTGTGGTTATACATTTTAGGTTCATCAACCCAGCCTAAAGCCAAACCTAGGGTAGCTCAATGAAAGACATAGGCATCCTAATTTAGATTAACTTGATTATGTTGGATACAAACATGTGAGCTTTATACTTCATAATTAGGATCCTCTACCTATCATTCTTCTTCAAAACTATATTGGGTTGTATTATAGGACTTAATTTGATGTCCATTAACTACAACTATTTCCTCTACCTTATTTAAAACTTGAATTTGAACACTATCATTTTTATAAATTCCTTTAATGATATATGATCCTTCCTAATTAGTAATGAGTTTTTCTAGAAATTTATGTAATCTCATGTTATAAAGTAACAATTTTTCCTATGATGTAATTATTTATGGGAAATAAATCTATTATCACACATCTTTGTTTGTTTCTTAATAATTCATTGCTTGTTGATGGCTTCTACTCTTACTTCATCTAACTTATAAAGTTGTTGAATTTGAGTTGTTCTATTTAATTCCTCATCTAAACTGATATCCTTGGCTAAACATGGAAACTAGTATTTAATCTCAACTAGTAATAGACATTGCTTACCATAAAATATTTGGTAAGATTAGTAACCGAAAATTGGACTCCAAGATGCTTGATAAGTTCATACAAATTTTTTTAATCACTTTGCATAGTCAAATCATTTATTATTAATGATTTTAACCAAAATATAAATGATGGCTTGGTTCATATTTGTAGCTTGTCCATTTGTTTACATATGCTACAATGTTACTAATTTATGTGTGATCCCACATTATTTCATTAACTCTTTTATAGATTTATTTATAGAATGTGTTTCTTAGTTACTAATGAGAATTCAAGATAGTCTAAATCATTGAAGAATATGTTCTTTAAAAATGAAAATTAACATTTTGATATCATTATTAGGAGTTCTCTTGGATTCTACCTATTTAGTATCATAGTCAATACATAATAGGATATATTGACATCTATAAGATGCAGGAAACAAGTTTAGAAAGTATATTTTCCATATGTCAAATGGTTTTGAAACAAATATTGGATTTAATGACATTTCATCTTGTTTTGACACTTAGTAAATTTTTTGACATTTATTGCATGACTTGACATAGGTGAAATATTCTTTGAACAACACTGGCCAGCAAAACCCACTATTTAGAATTTTAACCCTTATATATTTAGCATCAAAATATCTACCTACAATGCCCTCATGACACATTTTTAAAATGATGAATTATTTTCATTTTGCAACACATTTATGAGAGATTTCATCAATACATGCATGATAGAGATACAATTCCAACCAAATGTAATCCTTTAATTTGCATAAAAAGTGATGTTTTTTAGCATGAGTATGTTCCAGTGGCATTTTTAACGATGCTAAATAACCTTCATAGTCTACATATCAAGGTTTCTTATGACTTACAATAATTTTTCATCTAGAAATTTTTCTATGAATTAATGGAATGTTTAAAATCATTTGGGTAGATTTATTCTAGATATATTATCAGCAATCATATTTTGTTAATTTTTCTAATAAAAAATGTGAATGTCAAGTTCTTGTGATGAGTGACGAGGTACCCCTATGCCCAACCATATGAATCACGAAGCATTCATGTGTGACTCAGTAGAATTCCGTGGACTTTGTCATTTCTAGTGCACTAGTACTTTAGGAAGTGACTCTAGCCTTAAGGTCAATCATTGTCCTCCCAATTACACTTGTGATGTACATTGGTATGGTTAAGTGTAATTTTTATTATTTTATATTTTATATTTTGGGTGCTCAAAATGTAGGTAAAAGGAATTTGATTAACTAATCTTAATTAATTAATTAACTACCATTTAACTAATTCTAACNATTCCCACTTTCCATACACATCCTAAACCCACGTATTTGCTACTAAGCAACCAAGTGCTATGCTACTGGGTGCACCAACCAATAACGCTACTAGGATTACCAAGTGAATATGTGTTACACTCAAAGCGATCATACGTATGTAATTTACCTCACTTAACTATCTCATGAACATAATAATTGGAAAATATTTAATAATTAATTAAAAACATTTAATAAATAATTGGAAATAGTAAATGCATAAATAAAATAGCTAATCTATCCAAAGTGCTACAAGGTTTATCAGAAAGCTCATCTTTATTGCTACACACACTGTCATGCTTAGGTACAACAATGCTTGAATAAAGATCCATACCCTCAATGACTCTTGCTACAGGCACTCGAGGGAAAAAATTCTAACTTTCGAATAGAAAAAATGCAAGAGCTTCACTATTACTGAAATCTAGATTACCATAAATGCAGCTAGTAGGCATGCATTTATAGGCAATGGACAGACACTGTGTCAACAAGGCCTCATCAATGCAAGGTGAGATGCATCAACAAGGCCTCATCGATGCAGTCGACTACATCAACAAGGTCTTGTCAACACAGCCAACCAATGACAACTCATCATCTTGTAATAATAAGCACCATCGCATAATCCTATCATTATTAGTACATTTATTTGTAAGGAATTTTATTGCCAAATAATCAATGTAAACTCTTATCTTATATCCTACTAGATAATGTTGAAATTTATCTAGGGTAAATATTGTAACATCCTAAAATTTTTGGTATCCTTGGTATTTAGGATATATATAGAGTTTGTGATGCTTTGTGCTAATGTGTGTGTTTTATGAATATTATTAGTTTGGTATGTTTATGGTATTTCATATGATATTTATGTTAACTTTGAGATGCTTAGATGCATTGATATTATTTTATGTCTTTTTGAATATTCATAGTTTTATATGTGTATATGCTTTAATTGAAGGAATTTTAGGCAATTGAAGAATTTCTTAGTTATCTTGACTTCACAAAGAATCAGCTAATAAATTTTATATTTTTGGATAGATTATGAAGTTCTTTATAGTTTGGAAAAAATAAGTACTATAAAAGATATCCAAAATTTGAGGTTATGTTATGTTCTTTCCAATCTATCAAAAATTGTAACAATTCTGGTAGTGTAAATTTGAGAAATGATAACTCAAAAGTTGTTAAGTTTATGATGATAACACTTTAAAATAACCTTTCAATAGATATTAGTTTTCAAATAAATCTAGTATCACATCAAAAGAAATGATCTAATCATTAACTATCTTTCATTTTAGTAAAAATTCCAAATTCAAAAAATTTGCTAAATAATAGAGTTAATTGAATTGAAATTTTATTTGCACATAGCCACTTATTCTAGATTTCTAATAAATCTAAAATTGCTAAAAAAAAATTTAAAATTACTTGATATGATTAAAATAGTAAATGTACATAATTCTAACTATTCAACTTCTAAGATTGAGTAAATAGTGATGAATGATGTTGATGAATATTGATAAATTGATGATGAAATAGTTAAATTCTCACTAAAATTATATTGATAATTCTCTTATACAAATTTCCAAGAGATTCCTTTGATATAAATATATGTAACAAGTGAAACAAAGTTTACCAAATGATAAAAAATATTAAAAATTAAATATATGTATATGGATTAGGGCCAAAATAATATTACAACTACCTATAAATCCAAAAATTTCATATATTTTATTAAAATAAACTTCTACTGTATAATAAAAATAAAAAAATTTATTATATTCTACTCTTAGAAGCCAACAATCCCTTCTCAGAGTGGAAGAAGATCATCTTTATTCTTCATCTTTGATTTTTTTTTTCTTTGTTATGCTTTGAATTCCTATGGATACATTCAGGTACTTGATCTTGTAAGACAAAATATTTTTTGTTAGTAAGTCAATAGGTTGCTTTTTTAAACTAATATGAATGGATTTGATGGTTCCTTCTTTCACTTCTTGCTTGAATAAATATTATTGGATGTTAATGTGTTTGGATTTTTTATGATGCACATAGTCTTGGGATGTTTGAATTGCTATTGTATTGTTACAATATAAATTTGTAGGAAAATCAAATTTGAATCCTAAGTGTGAGAGAATTTTATTTAGCTATAGTATGTATTGGAGGCATTTGGCCATGGTAGCAAATTCTACCTCACCAGTAGATAATTTGATGTATGATTGTTTCTTTGATTTCTAGTATGTTAGATTTTTTCATGGATAATGAAAGCTCTTGATTTTAATTTTTTGTCATCATTATCTCCTACCCAATTAGCATTTGAATATGCATGAAGCTTATTATCTCCATTACTAAATTGGTCCCCAAAGTTGCAAGTTCCTTTTACATGCTTAAGGAGATGCACAAGTGCTTGCATATGAGATTGTCTCAGCTCTTACATGAATCTAGATAAGTATGATGTTGCATATTCTAAATCTAGTCTAGTGTGGAAGAGAAAACAAAGTGATCCAATCATGATTCTGTACATGGTTGCATCTATGAGAGGAGTATTATCTTTGCTAGTTAACTTTAAACTGTATGGAAAATGATTGTTGATTAGATTCTTATTCTTTAGATTGAATTCTTAATGATAGAATTTGCATATTTGGTTTGATTAATCTTCATTTTCTCCTTACCCTAGTTTACTTTAATTCCTAGGAAGTATTGAAGTTCTTCAAGGTTCTTAATTTTGAATTTAGTTTTCATGTCATTCTTGGAATTTTCTACTAGATTTTTACTAGTGAAAATAAAGATAATGTCATCTACATATAGTAGTATGATGATGAATTCATCTCATTTCTTCTTGAAATATAGTGTTAGTTCAAAGATGTAATTTTAATAATTCTTTTTGATGCGATACTTATTAATTATAGGGCTTTGTTAAGTTTTCATATTTTGTTCTTTTTTTATTTGATAACATAACCTCAAGCTAGTAGATATATACTTCTTATTTGACGTAAAAATTTACAAATGCTAAGTTGACATTAATTTTTTAAACCTTTATATTTTTATGTACTATTATGAAGAGAACGGGATTGATGATTTCAAATCTAGCCACCAGGGCAAAGATTTCTTCATAGTTAATGTGTTTCTTTTATTTTAATCCTCTTGCCATAAGTCTTTCTTTATATGTTGTTGCTTCTTCTTTCTCATTATACTTTGTTTTATAAAGCAACTTACAATGAATAACCTTTTATCTTTTGGTTTGTCCACTAATTCTCATGTGTTGTTTCTTAGGATGGCATTGTACTCTGTTTCCATGGCTTCTTTCTAGAATTTTAATTTCATGGCTTTATTGATATTGGTTGGTTTTCTTGAGACTACTAAATATGCCATATTTGTAATATTTTAAGATCTTGTAGTTCTTCTTTCAAAATTTTTATATATATAATTTGAGTGTGAGGATGGTTTCTTTAAACCCAAGACTTTGAACTTTGATATTTGTTTGATTTTTCTTACTATTTGAAAAAATCACTTGTATAGAACTCTATCTCATCAAATATAATATCTCTTGAAACATGTCATTTTTTATTCATTAGATCATAGCACTTGTATTCACTACTGTGAGAATCATAATTAAGAAAGATGTATTTCTCTTCCTCTTCCACTTGTATTTTGACCATTATTTTCTTTTTGATGATTGAATCTTTCTCTCCCTTTAAATATTCCTTAACTATTTATTCCTCTTTGGTTAGTTATGTAGGGTTAACCATCCTCACTAGATTGTTTGCTATTCTTCATAATTTGCAGGGTTCTAACTTGAGTAACTAGTTCATTTATACTAAGCATGTTGAGGTTCTTTAAAAGAGTAATGTTTTCCATCATGTTTTCAAATTTTGGATCTATGTATAGAGATTAAATAACTTTTTGAACATTCTACCTATTAGTGTATCCATAGTCATATTCATCTATTTTTCATAAGCTATCATACATTCTAATAAGGAAGTCATCAACACTTTCATTTTTTTCAATTTTGGAGTATCAAATTTTTATTTGTAGATTAGTTGCTACAATTGTTGATTTTTCAAGCTTTTCTTTTATTCTAATGAAGATTATCCCATACTTCTTTGACAATAGTATAAAGACTATATCTTCCAAAAAAAACTTATGAGATACTACTCAATAGCATCATGGACTAGGTTTACTCTAATGGAAAGTCACCTTTAATCCTAATAAATCTAGATATTATAAAAAGACAAACAATATGCTAGCAAACAATAAGACTACTTATCTTCAATTATTGAAAGAAAATTACAATAGGGTTTCACAACACACAAACATCCAACAACCTCTCAAAACACTCAAACAATGTTGTACAACATAAGGCTCTACAATCAAACAATGGTTGTTCTCAATGCAAGACATAACCAATGGAGAATCTCTATGACAACCAAGGAGTAAGATTTTAACTCATAAGCAAGATCAAAAATACACAAGCCAACATATCACACAATTAATCTTGGGCCTACAATCACATATTTACGTACTCAATGTGCTCTTTTCCACTCTTTCTTAAGCTTAATACATAAACTTACATGACATCTCATCTCTTTGTGATGATACAAGCATGAAACTATTGAAAAAATTTTGACCATTAATGAAACAAAGATTGGTAGTTGAGAAATTAAATTTTACCATAAAATATAATCAAGCCATGATGTGTAATATTATTGGCTTACTGAGTTTTAAGAAAAAAAAGCCATAAGAAGATGATCAATGTTGTTTGTAAAAAGTTTTATGTAACAAGGTTCTAAGTTCAAGTCTCAACAAAAGCTTTAACAACTAGTCGATAATGATAGCATCGATGTAGTTTCAGAGGAAGGTTTTAGGTTCAAGTTTTAATGGGATAAATAGGTTAGGCCAAAATAATCTTAATTCATAAACTCAGAGAAGAACCTCTTGGCTAAGATTAAATCAAAATTTGAATAGTTAATGAGCATATTGGCCAAGCAAAAGATCAAAATATAAGATATACTTTGCATTGTTTGCAAAGTAAGGAAAGTTGATTCCACCCCAATATGAAGCATCAAAATTGACTATTCCATATCCTAAATTAGCTTGAGAAGATCTTAGGTTTGAATTTCAGTTCAAAATGGAAAATTTTACATGGCTAATATACACTTATGATTTATTGGATGATTTAGAATTCTTTTGATGCCAGATATGATGTCATACATCAAGGATAGGTTTTCCCAATTAATGAATTGGAAAAAAAAAAGGAATTTTTCCTAGTTTATAATTTTGAATTAGGTAATGATGATAAGGTTCATCAGAGTATGGGAATGACTAATTTAGGATAAAATATAGTCATATATGTATATGGCTAGTTAAAGAATCAAAAATGAAAAAGAATCTTTGACCAAGAGTTCGAATTAGAAAGAACCCATTTTGGCTTTTAACAAGTCAAACCAGAGAAAAGTGCACCTAGCCCATTTTGTAACCTAGCAAAAAAACATTTCCTCCATTTTGTTCATCCCAAACCCAAACTAGAGAAAATCATCTCTACTAATTTCATAACCTGGCCAGAACCCATTTTCTTCATTTTGATCATTAACATGTCAAACTAGAGAAAAGTGCACCTTGCCCATCTTATAACCTAGTCAAGAACCATTTTCTCCATTTCATTCATTCTAGAACTCGAACTAGGAAATCCTTTGGCCACGTCATAACTTGGCTAGAACCCATTTTACCCATTTTGGCATTTGACAAGTCAAATTGAAGAAAAGTGCACCTGGTCATTTCGTAACCTAGCCAAGAACCATTTTTTCCATTTTGTTCATCCTAGAACTCACATTGCAAAAAATCATCTTTTGTCCATTTTCTAACCTTGCCAAAATCCATTTTCCCCATGTCAGCCTTTAACAAGTCAAACTATAGAAAAATGCACCTAGCCCATTTTTGTAACCTAACCAAGAACCATTTTCTCC
This sequence comes from Gnetum montanum, assembly GCA_015680685.1. NCBI lineage: Eukaryota > Viridiplantae > Streptophyta > Gnetopsida > Gnetales > Gnetaceae > Gnetum > Gnetum montanum. Next base: position 245,147 of record MNCI01022972.1, on the reverse strand, counting down.
ATTTCATTCATCCCAAAACCCAAACTATAGAAAATCATCTTTTGCCCATTTCAAAACCTAGCTAGAACCATTTTTCTACATTTTGGCCTTTGATAAGTCAAACTAGAGAAAAGTTCACTTGGCCCATTTTGTAACCTAACCAAGAACCATTTTCCCCATATCATTCATCCTAGATCTTGAACTAGAGAAAATCATATTTTTCCCATTTTATAACTTAGCCAAAAACTCATTTTTTCCATTTCAACCTTTGGCAAGTCAAACTAGAGAAAAATGTGCCTGGTGGATTTTGTAACCCAACTGATGAGATGCGATATGCACAAGCCCCGATATCGCGTACGTGATATCGCGTCATCCCCTGCGATATCGCGTATGCAATATCGCGTTCCGCCACCAAATCTATAAATAAGAGGCGGCACTCCCCTCATTTTGATATAGAGGTTAGAAGTAGTGAAGCTCTGGCGGATTGATCACCCCAGAGATAGAATATTTTCCATGTGCCCATAGTAGGAGTCCCTCAAGTGAACGGTTCTTTGTTCGAGCAGCTTTGTACCTAAACGCAAGTTGTGTACAACAATAAAGATGAGATTTGTGGATAAACCTTGTAGTACATGGATAGGTTTATTTAATGTTATTTATTACTTTCCTAATAGCGCAGCATGAGTACGACTTGGTTACGAGCATTGACGAATGTGTACGGCTAGCCAAGGAATCGGCTACTCATCGCGATTATATTCTCTCACCCTTATCTCCTAGAATGTGGAATGAGTATAACTTGATTACGAGCATC
>MNCI01022972.1:196876-240553 GCA_015680685.1 Gnetum montanum | reverse complement strand
AAAAAATGAAGAAAGTGAGAATTCAAAGCACACCCCTTAGACGAAATAAAATTTGGGCTACAAGCACTGGTTATGGAACCAAAAGTGTTCCCTCTAACTAAGGTCCTTCTCACTTCCCATTGTCTCCTTTGTTTCATCAGAATGGTGGTGGCTCTTTGAAGATGCATCCTCGTTATCCAAGTGGATGATTTAACTGAATGCATTGATGCGAAGTCACTAGAAGTGGTTGGTTTGAGCCTAAAGTTGGAATGAGATTTGCCAAGTCACATTAATCATCAAACACACAAGGGGCTGTACACCACCTTGTTCTTGGGATTCCATTCCATTTTTCTTCTCTCCATCCTCCTCTCCATTGTTCACCTCATCGTCGATTGTATCATTAGTGTATATATTTTGGTTGACACATTGTTTTCTTTTCGATAAATTCTTGTGGTTAAGACTTTAACTCTTGTTCCAAAAGACATTCCCAAAGCCTACAGACTCTTTGAATGTGGGTTTGTCAGGGCATTAACGGCATGCGCCTGCTTTGGGGAGGACCCACTGACATTCCTATTTGGAACATTAGTTAACCTCTTTTCCTTACCATTTTGCAATTAATTATTATTTTGTTCATTCCCATCTTGACATCCACTTCACTGTTGTTTTCAGTTGTCCCTTTTTATCTATCTTTCTTACTCCTTTCCCTTCTTCATTCTAACGCTACCAGAGGTTCGCAATTAGTCATGGGGGTATGGGCCCTGCTTCTTTCGATTTTCTCCTAGCCCCAAAATTTTTGATTTTCTTCTTAACCCTTACACCTTCGGTAGTCATCATTACTACATCTTCCCAGGTCCATATCAGCCACCCCACAACCTAGCCAATGGACGTACACCAAAGCAAGGTATTATTTACTTAATGATTCAATTACCCTTGCTAATATATGATTGTGTTGTGTGTGCAAATGGCAATCATACAACAATGGAATGGATCTGAAGCAAACATTTGGAATGGAGCAACGCTGAAGTAGCTATGCTAGGAGCAAGATCGATGGCGCACTTATGGATGGACAACGAAGGCGCAATCTTGGCATTGGCAACAGCAACACTTCTTTCTATCTCTCTCTTTCTCTCAAGCTACCAACAAAGGCCTGATGTCATTGTCATAAGGTGTTCACCCTTGTTGTCATGAACACCAGTTTTGTCAAGTCTTGTAATAATGATCCGTTCACATGTCATCCCATTAGTTCCATTCCCCTCAATAATTCCATACCTTCCCGATATTATTGTAAGGAACTTGAGGACGAGTTTTCATTCAGTCATGGGGTATGATGAGACGCGATATGCATAAGCTACGATATCATGTACGTGATATCGCGGCCGCTGCGATATCGCATCCCCTGCGATATCGCGGTCCGCCGCCAAATCTATAAATAAGAGGCGGCACTCCTCTCATTTCGATATAGAGGTTAGAAGTAGCGAAGCTCTAGTGGATTGATCACCCCAGAGATAGAATATTTTCCATGTGCCCACAATAGGAGTCCCCCAAGTGAACGGTTCTTTATTCGAGCAGCTTTGTACCTGAACGCAAGTTGTGTACGACAATAAAGACGAGCTTTGTCGATAAACCTTGCAGTACATGGATAGGTTTATTTAATGTTATTTATTGCTTTCCTAATAGTGCGGCATGAGTATGACTTGGTTACGAGCATTGACGAATGTGTACGGCTAGCCAAGGAATCAGCTACTTATCGTAATTAGATTCTCTCACCCTTATCTCCTAGAACGTGGGACGAGTACGACTTGATTACGAGCATCTACGGATGTGTACGGCTAGTCAAGGAATCGGCTGCTCATCACACTTAGGCTAGTTAGGTGCCTCAGTACGACCACTTCGAGCACGTGTGTTACGTGTGATAATCCCAGTAACGATTAGCGTTTGGTAGCCACAGTTGCACAGTTTAGGGTGTGTACGGCAAGTGGGAACGGATGCTAACGCTAGGACTTAGCGCTGTAGTTAGAGTTAGTTTTAGTCTCTCAGCCCTTCACCCTTTAGCAAAGAAGATAAACCTGAAAAGACCAAAAAAAATCATATACCTTGGACTTACTTAACCATACACCGTGACAAAAACAAGTAAGTCTAGGAAGACAACTATTAATTAACCCCAAGTGTTCCTTGCGACGTTTAGGCATTTAGTCTGCGGAGTTCGACCGGATTACACATGCTATGCTCATTTCATATGGTTGAGTGTAGGGGTACCTCGCCACTCATCACCAACTAAGAATCATTTTGTCCATTTGTTCATCCCAAAACTCTAACTAGAGAAAATTGTCTTTTGCCCATTTTATAACCTTTCCAAAACCCCTCATTTCTGCTTTTGACAAGTCAAATTGGAGAAAAGTGTACTTGGATCATTTTGTAACCCAACCAAGAATCATTTTCCCATTTCATTCATCATAGAACCCAAACTAAAAAAAAAAAAATCATCTTTTTCCATTTCATAACCTAGCCAAAATTCATTTTCTCCATTTTGTTCATCCTAGAACCCAAACTAAAGAAAATCGTATTTGGCCAATTTCACAACCTAGTCAAGATTCATTTTTCCCATTTTGGCTCTAGTTCAAATGCTAGGCATTATGCATTCTAAAAGGATGTGACCTTATGACCCAAATATCAAGATTGGTAAAATGGTCATCAATCTACTCCTAAAATGGGGTAGAATCAATTCTCCAATTTTGCAATTAGCTTATGAATAGTTTTAGCATTTTCAAAGGAAATGGGTAAGAAATATTGAAATGGAGAAAACACATCCTTTTCCAAATTCATTAAAAGGCTTGGAATGGAGAAAATGAATTTTTCACATTTTATTAAAAGATTTGAAATGGAGAAAAAAATTTCCAAGTATAATTTAGGGCAAAAATTTATCCCAATTCAAGCCAAAATCAAATTAAAGATTTAGATTGAAATAAGAAGAATGGTCATTGTCCCACTTTAAAAAGTGGGCTAACTAAATTTCTTTGATATATTAAATGATAAGGAAGTAGCTACTCAATAGAGATCTATCAGATTTTTAAAAATTAAATGGTTTGATCAAGAAGTTAAGGATTAAAGTACAATCATAACAGGATTTAAATGAACAAATCTAAAGGTTGTTTAAAGAAATTTACATCTCAAATCATCATTAAGGATTTATAAGCTTCAACATCAACCATCATTGCACAAACAACTTTTCAAATAGCTTCTAGCAAATTTTGCAAGAATTGCACAAATTGACAGGGGCAGAGAAGTGTACTCATAAATTTATAACTAGCCTAGAAGTTAATAAAGCCAAATGTTTATCATGCTAAAGAAAAATATCAAAACAAAGGAAGAGACAAATCTATTGTTTCAAGATGTACGTGTTCAAGTGCTCATAGAGTATTTGCAAAGTTTTAATTTGTCCATTTTTTAGTTACAAATATTGGAGGAATCAAATGAAGATTTAAAGCTTCAAGATCCAGAAGAGAAAGATCTAGAGCCACTTTTTTATCATGACAAAGATCATATTTATGCTCAATAATTCCATGTAAAGGCTTTCAATGAGGAACCAAAATGGAGAAGCTTTTATCAATACATAGGCTTAAACAAAATTGGTTTAAGACCTAGGGCCAATTTAATCAAAGATGTCATTAATTGGATCTTCTTTGAAATAGAGTTCAATGGAAATTGTCTCAAATTAAAGTAAAGGTTAGAATGATCTTAGTCCTAGGAGAAGCTATGAGTTGTATGGTGTCCCTCCTCCCAACCATTCTAAATAGGATACCTATAATGAAAATGCTGTAACAATTGCAAGAAACCTAACATTGGCAAATGGATAGGATCTACACATGGTTAGGCTAAATATCTCAAAATTCTTTAGCTTCAAGAAATTTTTCCCCAGTTTCAATGAGCTCAGGTTCCACCATTGCATTTTCATTATTGCTCTAAATATCTAATCTAGCTCCAATATTACTTCTCTTGTAGTCTAGCATTTAAAAGTTTTGTCCATTGTTGAAAATAACAAACCTTTCCACCCAATCTATTTTATGAATACTCAATTACAGAATAGTATAGTAGATACCATGGCTAACAATACCTAATTTAACATGATTTATTTCTTATTAGATCATGTTTTGGCTACAAAACCAAGTCGTAAGAAACTCTAACCAATTTTTCTCAAATATACTATAGAAAGACAAGTGAAAAAGAGATGGTCCTTTTATGATTTTTACCCTATTATTTACCATAAAGGCTACATGAATGCTTAGATACTTGAATTTCTTATGAATATTTTTCATCCACTTTTGTACCAATTCCTTAGCAGTATGATTATGCTAAGAATGGAACAAGTTGTGGTAAATGAAATTAGAGCTAAGTGTAAAGGAGGATTCTTCTTCCATGTCCATTATACAAAAATAATTATAAGAGGATTTGAAAGAAGGCCAAGGAAGCTACCATGATTTGTGACCCCTAATTCAATAGCTCTAGAGGTAGGAAGACAAATGTAAAATAACCCATTATGACATGAATATAGTGTAGCATAGGTCTTTCCTTTGTAGATTGGTTTTCGATACTTTGAAAATGCCCTGCATATGGTGAGTATAGGGGTTAAATTTGAGAAGGTAGTCTTTCTTAAAGCAAAACATAGGTTTTATAATCCCAAAAATGATTTTAGAAAGGATCATAAATACCAAGAAAATGATGTAATGTATTCTCTAATGAATGATGAGCTGGTAAATTTAGCCAAGCAATAAGTGAAGGATGAGCTTAAAAGAACCCTCTCGATAATTCTACGTGAAGATTAGTGTAGAGAACCAAAGCTATTAGCTAGTAGGTGGTTTGGAGAGGATAGCCATATATTGGCCAAATGGTTTAGTTAAGCTCAATTGGATAAAATAAAAGAAAATTAGTTTTCATGGCAGATTGATAGGCTAGATGAAGCCTTGTATTCAGACTCCTTTACCTAGTTCATAGAAGTAAGAGAGTAAAGAAAGAGGTAGCTCAAAAAAAATTTGATAAAATATGATACTATTTGAAAAATAAATTCCATCCTCAAAAATTTTTATGACTGGTACTGACTCTTCATCATTAAAAGCCCAAACTCTTTTAGATTTTCCTTCAAGATATATTATCAAGGTGTAGTGACTGAAAACATCAGTAGCTAAAATGGTCACACCGAGGGGTCCATAGCTGTAGTACAACCTTAACCCTGCCCATGTCCAAAGGGTTGTCACTAGAGGGGAGAAATGGAGGTGGAGCACTCGAGACAATCTTATCGATCTAACCAAGACTTACAGAGTGTTTTTGACAAACAAGTGCTAGGGGTCTACACAGTGTTTTCGATGATATCGAGGCCGACTAAGCTCGAGTGTAGCAAGGTTTCCTAGTATGAGAACAATGATGCAAACATGCAAATAGTGGAAAATACAAGTGTGATGCTAACTACCAAAGAAAAAAATTCTTGAAAATGTAATGGAGTTTGAGAGAGAGAGAATGGCACCATCCCAAATGGGGGGAGCATAGCAATTGCAAAGAATAGATGAGAAGGTACGTGGTGTACAAAACGGCACAATGGCAATGTAGTCACAGTCTCAGGATGTCTGAATGTAAAAAATTCACTTTCACTATGAAGTCTAAGCCTACTGAGTTGGCTACCACGGTGCCCTATAGGCTACAGTGATTGGCAATGTGCTGGTTAGTGTACAATGGTGCTATAGTGGTGTGCAACGATATCCGACGATGTCCCAAAGTTCTATCAAGATGCTAAGGATGTTCAAGTGTAAGAGTGCTAATGCCAAGATGCTAAATACTAAATGAAAATGCCAACCAATCCCTAAAATGTAAGGTGTAGGGGTATTTATAGGGTTAGAATATAAGTAAAGTGTGGATCGGGTGCCACATGGCATGAGGGAAATTGGGGATATGCTAGAACCAACTATGCTCCCACTAAAGCAAAATGGTGTTCTACTAGTGTGCTCTAGTGGACCCTGTGAGACTGCCAAACTGTGACTATGCTACCAAGACTACATGTACCAAAGTTGAAAAGACTGCAATGTACCTATAAATAATGCAAAATAGTGCAATTTGGAGGCTACACGCTCCCCTCTTTCAAGTAGGGTCAAGCGTAGGTAAAATTTTGGGCAAATAGGAGGTGCAAAAGAAATGAAAATTGTTGATCTTGCTTGCTAGAGTGTTGAGGTTGAGATGCAGATCGGTGTTGAGCCCTAGCAGCTTTTGGAGGTTATCTCACATTACTACACTAGCTACGCTCTGGAGCATAACCAGACAATTAGGCAAATTCTACAAAAATTGAAGTCCAGTGCTAGCTATGCTCTTGACCATAGTATGAAAAGTGGGAGCATAGCACTAACACTTAGAAAAAATTGACAAAACTTGCAATCCTCATTCAGGTTACACTAGCTACACTCTGGAGCATAGCAAAAGGGGTAGCCCTAGGAGTTAGAAAATTTGCTAGCATGCTTCTTCCTAGCTTGACAACTCTTAGCTTGACACTTGGGCAAACTGACCACTGAAGTGTATGCTACACTAGCTACACTCTAGAGCATAGTAGGGAGAATGGGATCATAGCACAACACTTAGAAAAATTTTATAATTGTTGTTGACAATTAGAAAATTTTGCAAATCTGGTTCTATGCTACATGCTATAGTGACTACACTCTAGAGCATAGTGATGATAGTGGAAGCCTGGGCCAAACACTTAGAAAAAATTTATCTCATGTTGACACTTAGATAAATTTGTTGTTGAGGTGCTATCACCCAAATTTGGTGGTGTTTCATTGGCCTCTCTTTGTTGATGTCTAGAGAAGTAGCTCGAGAGATGTCAACAAAGAACCTGAAACACCATAGCAAACATGGCACCAACATTACTCGTTAGTACCTAGTCAGATGGTGCTTCACTGAGCTCAAGAGTGCTAAAGGTAATGGTATGTTGAAGGTAATGGATATAGGGAATTGACTTGGAATAACAAGGGTAAAACAAGATGCAAACGATGTATCATGCTGCAAGATCCAGAGTCAACACGGCTAACCATGTTCATGGCACCAAGGTGGCTTTTTGTTGAAACAACATACTCTCATTGAAATGCTTGTGAGAGATTCATCACCCATAGCACCAAAATGGATTACCCTTAACATATTGACATCTCGTTGGAGTGCTTATGAGAAGGCTAATGTGAATTTAGGGTTGGACTTGTTACGAAATTTTAGCTTTGCTAAATTCTACTTGTGGACATGTTTTACTTCCCTTTGCTATTTTTTTTTGTGAAATGTTAGCTACAAGATACTTCCCATCGAGTGGACTGTGTGTCGCTTGATGAGCTTTTCTTAGAGGCAACTATGTCGTGTCTATAGGATAGGTGTTTCCTCCCCAAGATGAGTTGTGTTACATCCACTTAGGCTTTGACCAGCCCATAGATGCTTCCCATGAGACAAGTTGTGTTACATCCATCATGGGTTCTACAATCAACTAAAAGAAGGGTGTCATATGCATCAGATAAGCTTGAAAGAAAGGTGAGAAAATGCAAGGTAAAGGGGTAAACACAAATAGGCTATAGTGGGGTAATAGGGATGTGCACTCTTAAGTGGCTAGGTGAGTCCAACTAGGCACATCGGAGCAATGTGATGACTTGCTGCTATGATGAAACATGCCTTTGAATGACCACCTCCAAGGCTTCGTCCTGTAAACACAACAGAGAGAAAATAAGAAAACAACCACACAACATGAGACAAGAGCAAACTACCAGTGTAAGGGTGCTGCAAGTGCCATAAGTGCTAGACCAGTTGTAAAGGCTTGTAGTGCCAAAGCAAAAAGGCTAGTGCTGGTGTTAGAGCCAGAAGGCTACAAAAGCTCTAGCAGCCACACCAGAAGTGAGCACCCTTAGGAGGCCAACAAAGTAACTGAGGGTGATGGTGATGCAAGTGCTCAAGACTTCACACTAAGGACAGGAGCTTGGAAATCCACCAAAATGACAGAAAGCCAAGATGCTGAATGTGCTTTCAAGCTCGAGCAATGGTGAGGGCTGGAGGATGGTAGCAAGATGGCTAGACCACAGTACTACTAGTACTCCAATGAGTGGTGCTGATAGTGAGAGCTCCAACCAATAATGAAATATCCAAGGTTGATCATGCTATCAGTGTAGCCTAGGATGGTACTATTAGCGATGGTGGTGAGAGCTTCGGAAGGTCAACAAAATGCTCAAAGGCATCCAAAGGATTAACAAAATGCCAAGCATGGTGACACTGCAAATGTTCCAAAGGCCTCTCTCGATGATGTAAACTCCATTCTGGAACTACAATACCCCACCCCACCCTACCCATGAGGTGTAGGTAGATGACAAAGGATTGGAAGTATTCGTGCTCACTTATCCACAAAACTATGCATGTTGGGCAATGTGTGCTAAATTAAAAACCTAGTTTAAGATCCTGGTATACCACATGCTATGCTAGTTTATGATCCTAGCAAACCATGAACCTAGTTTAATGTCATGGCAAACCGTGCTATGCTAATTTATAGTCCTAGAAAATTGCTATGTGCTAGTTTAACATTGTACCAGATGGTGGATGTTGTGCCAATTTAATGTCATGACACAAGGACGAGCTATGCCAGTTTATAGTGATAGTAAACTATGCTATGGGTGCCAATTTAATGTTGTAGCCCAAGGACAATGGGATGCTAGTTTACAATCATAGCAAACTATGATGTGCTAGTTTAACATCATAGCAAACGAGTTCTATGGATGCTAGTTTAATATCATGGACTAAGGATGCTCTATGCTAGTTTAACATTGTAGTAGATGCTTTGTGCTAGTTTAACATTGTAGCAAACACTCTATGCTAGTTTATAGTCATAGCAGACTTGCTATGCCAATTTATAGTTATAGTGGACTTGTTGTGCTAGTTTATAGTTATAGCGAAATTTGCTTACCTTACTTTATCATTGATGTAGCATTGCATACTAGGCATAGTACAGCTTCAGGTACAAATGGTTGATTGGATTAGCAAACTCATTGTCATCTAGGATAGCAAGCTTGAAGGCTCCGTTGTCATGAGCCTTGATGGCCAAGAAAGGTCCTTCCCAGTTGGCTGAGAATTTATTCATGGGTTCGTGAATGGCCTTGAGGACTAAGTCCCCTCTCCTAATCTAGCATTGATGCTGATTGTGATGATGCTTTTGCCATTGCTTTTCTTGATACCATTTGATGTGATTAAGCATCTACATGCGCTCCTCCTTTATAGTCAAGATTAATGATTCTCAACTCATTGTTCTAATCCTCATCAATGAAGCTCGAGAGGATCATGTGAAGTAATGGGACCTATAATTTAAGAGGAAAAATTTCTTCATACCCATACACAAGGCTATATGGTGTCTTACCTGTTACTGTTTTGCATGTTGTGCAATAGGCCCATAGTGCGTAGACTAATTGCTTGTGCCATCATCATTTGCTGCTGCTAAGCATCTTCTTCAAAAGGTTGACAATGACTTTGTTTGTGGCCTCCACTTGGCCATTCACCTATAGGTAGTATGGCAACAAAAAAGAATTCTTAATGCCAAGATGTTCAAAGAAGGCTTTGGTTTCTACACTGCTAAACTATGGCCCGTTGTTTGAAACTATAGTCATGGGTAAATCAAATTGGGTTACTATGATATCAAGGATGAATTTGCACACCTATTACAATGTTGTCTTCCTAAAGGGAATAGCTTCAACCCACTTGGTAAAGTATTTTTTTGCGATTATGATGAAGCTATGTCCTACGGAAGACTTAGGCATGATAGGTCCTATGATATCCAATCCCCAATGTTGAAATGACCACGTGATCTATGTGGTGTGCAGTTCAGTAGGTGGCATGTGCATTAAGTTGTCATGCCATTGACACATGTCACACATCTTGACCTTGGAAATGCAATCTCACTCCATGTATAGCTAATAGTAGCCTAAACATCTGATTTTTTATGCCATTACTTTAGGTGCTTTGTGACCACCACATAGTCCCTCATGGACTTGATCAACAATCATTTACACTTCACTATTACTAACATAGGTTAGCAGTATGTCATTATAGGATCTACAGTATAATGTGTTATCTCCTATGAGGACATACTATTATGACTACGTTCACACTACATCCTTTTGCATAGTGTTTAGATGTTGTAGAGGCTCACCCTATTGAAAGTATGCCTTAATGTCATCATACCATTCTACTGCATGAGTACTGCTTGTTGTGGCTATGGATGTAGTATCAGTTATTTGTGTGATAGGCTAGGTGCACTCTATTACTAAGGCAAGCAAGGCATGAAACATGTTAGATGCAATGCTTAAGGCTAATGTAGCTAATGCATCAACAATGGCATTTTCATTATGGGGAATATGTTGGATATCTACAGTTGCAAATTGCTTGAGCAAGTGCTTTGGCAAGTCACAGTAAGGTTGTAAATGTTGTTCTTTGTAGGCATAAACCTCTGTAACTTGGTTAATGACTAACTGCAAATTACCTTGGATCACTAGGTTTTAAATTCCTAGATTGTAGGTTGCTAAAATGCCTCTAAGGAGACCTTCCTAATTTGCTATGTTATTAGTGCAAGGAAATGGAAAATGATAAGTGAAGGCTCAGATCTCCCTAGATGGAAATGTGATCATGGAAATGGCACTAACCCCTTAAGTTGAAGTAGTATCAAAGTGTAGGATTACCTCAAAGTTGGTAGGTACTTGGCTTATGTTGCTAACATGCACATCAAAAATTCCTAGATCTATCATTACTTGATCATTTATTGGTGAAGCCGTGAGTTGTGTAGTTATTGGTGAAGCTGTGGATTGTAAACATTTACTAAAGTAGTTGGATTACACTATGTAATGCAGGTCAAAATCCATGGTTATTACTTTCCATCATGCAATCCAACTACTTTAGTAAATGTTTTCAATGATTACTCAAAGTACACTACTTTTGTAAATGATATTTACCTGGTTGCAGAAAAGATAGTGCCTCCACTTCTTATGCATGAAGACTAAGGTGAGGTAGTTCTTTTCCACGTCATTGTACTTTGCTTCATGGGCCACTAACACATGGCTTCGATAGTATACAAAGACCTCTGAGCCATCATCTCACTTTTGGCAAAGCAGAGAGGTGATAGATGTATCAAAATTTGTAAGGTAGATGTAGAATGGTTTATCTCCTTGCATAGGGTAAACTATAGTAAGTTGAGCCAGCTCTTGTTTAAGGTTATTAAATGCCTCTTAGCATTGAGTTGTCCACTCAAAGTCGACTCCCTTTTTGATCAAGTGTTGTATTGGCTGCAACTTATCAGACAACCATGCAATAAACCTATGGATGAATTGCAATCTTCCTTGTAACCCATGTAGCTCCTTAAGGTTAGTCGGTTGCGCTAAGTTGATGATGGCCTTAACCTTATCAAGGTCTATGCATATACCTGCTTCTAATACCATGAAACTTAGCATGCAATCCATTTTAACATTGAAGATACATTTCTTAGGATTTAATCTAAGGTCATGTCTAAGGCAACATTTGAGTACATAGTCTAAGTCATCTACATGGTTATGTATCACCTTGGACTTAACTACTATGTCATCAATGTAATCATTAAGAAAATCTAGCAAATAATTGCTGAAGATGTATGTTATAGTGCATTGATAGGTTTCTCTTACATTATTTAGTCTGAAAGACATCATTGTATAGCAAAATGTACCCCAAGGGGTCATGAAGGTAGTACTGAGATGGAGGGTAAGTGTCCCTATGATTTTTGCATTATTCCTTTGCCTATTGGCTCATACTAAGAAGCTAACCACTCATGTTTGTTACCAGTTTTAGCATTGATGAGCATGGCCTGCGTGATGAGGAGGGGGCCTTGAATCTAACTCACATTGCCCAACAAAAATTTTTAACCTATGAAAGTGTTTGTGCAAGGGTGATCAAGTAAATTGGATTTGACTTGGCTGAATACCCTCATCAGTATCTGAAGGCCTATAAGAGGTGTAAGACCCCTAGCTAGTTGGATGTAGAGTGGATGGACAATATACCTAGCGTTAAGGAGGCATTGGTTCCGCCACCACCATCACACACACCTTTTGTCCTACATAAGAAATTTATCATTTTTCTCTCATGTGTTTGCTACTTTGCCTTTTTTACATGATGCTAACATTTTTTTTACCTTTATTTCAACCACAATCACTTTGGTAGAGGTCACGATGGTTGTTACGGACCACACTGAGTCCACCCTCATCATGAAGTATGGTGATGTTGAAGGTGCATAGCATTGGTTATGCCACCAAGCCCCAACAAATTTGACTAGTGGGCTTACATGGGCTAGGCTAATGGACCTTTTCTTGGTCCTTAGCCCATGCATTTTGGTGGCCAAAATGATTGCTATTATTGATTCCTTCAACAACGACACTCATCACTTTGTCATGCAGGTATGTGGTGTGAGGGTGGTCCTAGACCTTACTCATAACTTCTTTGCAGACCTCTTTGGCCTCCCCTCTAATGGCCCATTGGTCATTGATAAGACCAATAGAGAGGTGGACCACTAAGGTGATATCAAGGAGTGGCTAGAAACCTCTCGATCTCACAAAGGCATACTTGTTAGAAACATGCAAGTGCCTTTTGTCCATGAACTTTACCCTCTTTTCAGTGTCCATGCATTTCTAAAGATACTCTCCCAAGGAAAAATCCTTGGGATGGAGTAGGCTCGAGTGATAAGGGATGTGCTAGAGGATGATACAAGATACAACTGGGCCTCTCACATTACCAATAGTTTGCATGCTGAGATCATCAAATTTTGCCACAACCTCTAAGTGAGGTCACATGTGCACTTTGCATTCTTTGTAAAATGCCTACGAAGGTTTGTGAAGTTTCTGATGGTTCACCAAGATGGATACTAGGTGGTGCAAGACTGCACACCACTCTCAAAGCCATGGGTCAAGCACCTATTTACTATCACACAAGTGTAGGACCCCCCCTAGAGGCAATTGGTAAGTCATTTTCTATAATGACTAAAGGTCACTTGGGGTGATCTCACTACTTGCATGATAGTGCAGGTGAGGCCCCACCAATTGGTACTCGGAACGTGGCTAGGATAGAGTGTTACACTGACAAGATGGTGGGACTATATAAGGCAAAGATTAAGAGGCCACATCCTATAGAGGAGCCTACATAGGAGGTCAAAAAAGTAGGCAACAAGAAGATCTGCCTAAAGTTTCACAACTTGCACACAAATGTTGCAGGTTAGTACAAGTTATTGGATGCATCTTTTGCATTTTATGTGTTTATATTTTTATGTTCTTTATGCTATGATATGCTATATTATGCTAAGTTATTATGCTAAGTGTTAAAATTCTAATCTTGATATGTGTGTAAATTGTTAGAATTAGGTGAGAGGGTCACTGGAGTAGCAATAGAAGCAACGGCAAGGGAGGTTACTCCTCAAACTAAGAAGGGAGAGGCACAAGAGGAAGAACTACGTGAGGTTGTAGAAGTCCTCCAATAGTTGGAGGATGAGGGAGTGCTTCACCCTAATAGTGATGATTTTGATAACCTCTTTGATAGTATGTAGCTGGGTGACCCCCTTACTCTCACACCAGAGGGCTTACTAGGTATGTGCTTTGAGTTGCCATCTATTACTGCTCTTGCATCTTTGGCTGCTTAATTGTTGCTAAATATGTTGTTGTATTACAACTGCAAATGTGCCTACCAGTACTCCAACATTACCTCTACCTTCCACATGGAGCCATGGGTAGAGGCACCTAACAAGTTCACCTTCATGGAAGATCTAGTTGAGGACATGGTGGACTACCTATAGTAGGCAAATCCCAAGCTTAATATGCATGTGATCTTGCTTTACTTGTCTTGCTTTACTAATTTGAAACTTAATTTATGGCTAATGTTGTTTTGCTTATTGCATGCCAATAGGTTCTAAGCTTCACTAGGATCTAAGCAAGGTGGCCAAGGTGGATGTCATTCCTAAGTTTTTCCCTAAAGTGGAGCAAGTGCCCCACCGCATGTATGAGGTAGCAAGTAAGTGCAAGCTTTCATGTGTGAAAGCGTTATGGGTTTGCAAGTGCACAAATGAGCACATGTGGAAATGAGTGCATGAGCTCTAGGACAAGGTGGTGAGCCAAGATGCTAAGATGGAGGACTTTCAGTCTCGTTACGATTTCCTTGCAACTCATGCATGAGAGAACAATACCTATCAGATAGCTGAGATTGACTATGCTAGGTACTGGTCAATAATTTGAGGCAGAAATGAGGCTAACAGATAAATTATCAAGAGGTTGTAGATGGACTTACTAGCCTGAAAAAACCAAGATTAGAAGGATTATAGTGCAAAGGTGTATCAGTAGGGGCAAACTCAAAAGAATCACAAGCATCACTATAAGAACAAGCAAGATGTGTACATTAAATGGTATAAGGAGAAATCTATCACACGCCTTTGGCACAAGCTATTCCTTGAGGCAACAGGTGGGACATGAGCCTATGAGTTATTTTCTCATCACGTAGTGGTGAGTGGGTCTCCGGAGAGATAGATTACTATGCCTTCAGGGGAGGTTTCCTCTACACATTTTCAATGGAGCCACCTACATGAACCACCATGAATAAAGGAAAGATCCTTGTGAGTATTGACTTTGGCCAAGAGGACTGAACATATCAGAGATCGAAATCCTCCAACGCTTAAAGGAGGGCCTTGATAGATTGCCTCCAAAGATGGATGCAAGACCCTCTTAGGTTAGTTGTTTTTTTTTTTTTGTTATTTTATGCTTTTTATGTTAGTTTTGCATTTTGTGCATTCATTGATTAATTTAGTGCTTTATGTTGCTTTGAGCAAGTGCCAGGTGATGCTACAAGTCTAGCAGAGTAACAGAGGGAAAGGAAGAGGAGCCTCAACCCTCACCGAACACCACCAGCTAAGCAATCCTAATGTAGCCCTACTGTTAGGTAGTTTTGCATTTCTTAGTGATTTTTGTTGTACAATCATGCTATGTATTTTATGAATGGATTAATAAATCATTTGTTTATGTGGATTACACATTATGTAGAGTCTTGCATTTATTTGGTAGTTGTGTAATGCTAATAATGCAAGGGATTGATGTGATTAGGCCCTTTGTGGGCCCCATGCTAGTTTAAGGCCATGGTGGGAGGGCCATTACTAGTTTAGGGTTATTTCAGGCTATGAAAATTGCTAGTTTAAGGCTGTTTTGGGCCATGATAATTGCTAGTTTAAGGTTGTTTCGGGCCATGAATAAAAAGAGAAGTTGTTGCCAATTTTAGGCCCTAGCAGGCCATGTGATAGTTTTAGGCTATTTTAGGCTACAATGTGCTAGTTTAGGGCCTTGGTAGGTCATGGCAATAGTTTTAGGCCATTCCAAGCTATTGCAACAAAAGAAAAAGGAGTTGCCAATTTTAGGCCATAGCAAGCCATATGCTATTTTAAGGCCTTTTTGGGCCATGACGATGTAAGAAAGGTGGCCAATTTTAAGCCATGGTGAGTCAAATATATTTTTTACAACTTTTAATTTTATAATTTTTATGTATTTTATTGTTTTTTAATTCATTAGAAAACTAAAAAATAATTCATAAATAAAAGAAATAAATGCATAACAAAGTAAATGATGTAAAACACAAGCAACCATGCGAAATGTAATTGTACAAGCAAAAGACAAATGGGGCATGCAAAGATTAGGGGAAAATGGGAACCTAGCACATGTCAAACTAAGGAGATGCCTTATCGTGTAGTTGCCTCTTAACCTGATGTGAATTAGGGGGTGCATAGGCCCTAGATAGCACAAGGTGATATTCGCCTAGACCTTTGTCTATGATGCTAAAGGGCAATTCTGCCCATAGAGCTTCCTTGGGGAGGTCATCGGCTTCTTTTGGTTCCTCAAGTGGGTCTATCAATCAAGGATGACCCTCACCCTTCATAGGCGACATGCCATCAAGGAACTCTACCTCCAACCCTTATTTTGTGTCAATGTTGTTAACGATTGTAGGGACTAGATTGTCACCATATATGATCACTTCTCTAGCTTTGTATAGAAGGTGGATCTCTTGGTGAATGGATGAAGAGGCAACCAATAATTGGGCTAGCTAGGGCCTTCCCAAGATCAAATTAAACCTAGGCATCTCCTCGATGATAATGAATTTAGCTGTAGTGGGGAATCACTCCTATATCATGAAAGCTATCATGACCATCCCCCTTACAACAATGTGTGATCCATTAAAGGACTTCAGACATGTTGTCTTCATGGATTTGATTTTATCAACAAGATCAAGCTTGATGAGTGGCGAGGTACCCCTACACTCAACCATACGAATACGAGTGTTACACGCATGATTCGGTCGAACTCCATAGATGGACTAGTTGTGGCATCTAGACAATTATCCTTAGGTCGTAGTTCACTGTCTTTCCATCTGGACTAGTATTAGCTTTGTCATATATGGTTTAGTCTAGAGTGAAGTGTATGATGTGTTTCTAACCTAATGCTACTCATGAAGGCAATGGAAAGTAATATTCACTAATCTAGGAGAGATAGGATGAGAGAATCTAAGCTAGCCTAAGTGCGATGAGCATCCGTTCCTTAATCATCCGTACACATCCTGAACTTCGTGCATGACTACCACTGGGATTACCAAGCACGTGGCCTAAGTACGCTACTGGGTTACTAAGTAGTCACACTTAAATGCTCATGATTAAGTCGTACTCATTCCACGTTACTAGGAGATAAGGGTGAAGAGAGAGGTTAATTAACTAGGAAAGCATTTAAATATTCAACAATAATTAATTCCTATTTAGCTTAGTCCATATGCTGCAAGGTTTATCAGAAAGTTCATCTTTATTGCCATACACGAATGTGTGCTTAGGTACAATTTGCTCGAATAAAGATCCGTTCACTTTAAGACTCCTACTGTGGGCACATGAAATTATTCTAACTCTGGAATGGTAAAACTGCTATAGGTTGGCTAAGGGTCTAAGTCTAGATGAGGAAACAAGGAAAAGCCACCTTTTATTTATAGAACTAGTGACGGACTACAATATTGCGTACGCGATATCGCAGGGGCCAACGCGATATCACGGCTCATCATAACCCCATGACTGAATGAAAACTCATCCTCGAGTTTCTTACAAAATATTGGGAAGGTATGGGATTATTGACTTGAATGATACTAATGGTGAATGGAGTGACATGTGAATGGATCATCATTACAATACATGACAAAATTTAGTGTTCATGACAACAAGAGTGAACACTATACACATTTGACATCTAGCCTTATTTGGCAACTGAGAGAGGAAAGAGGAAAGAGAGAGAAAAGAAAAAGTATGTTTCTGTCGACACCAAGATTGCATTTTTCATTGTCCATCTATAAGTGTGTCATCAATCTTATTCCTTGCATAACTACTTTAGCACCAGTCCATTCCAAGTGTTTCCTCCAGATCCAATCCGTTGTTGTATGATTGTCATCTGCACATACAACACAGTCTGATATTAGCAAGGGTAAATGAATCACAATGCAGTTAATACCTTACCTCAGTGTAAGGTCCATTGGCTAAGTTGTGATATGGCTAATGCAGATTTGGAGATATAATACTGGTGACTACCTGAGGTGTAGGGGTTAAGAGAAAATTGAAAAAATTGGACCAGGACCCCCATGACTGAGAGCGAACCTCCAGTAGCGATAGAATGGAAAAAAGATAAGGAATAAGAAAGATGGAGAAAAAGAAACAAGGGTCATGCCAATAAAATGGATGTCAAAGATGGAAATGAACAAAATAAATGATGATTGCAGAAATGTTTAAGGGAAAGAAATTAATAAATGTACCAAATAGGAATGCCAGTGGGTCCTCCCCAAAGCAGGCTCATGCCCTTAATGCCCTAACAATCCCAAATTCAAAGAGTCCGTAGGCTCTAGGAATGTCATTTGGAGACAAGAGTTAAAGTCTTGACCACAAGAATTTACAAAAAAGAAAACAATGCATCCACCAAAGTATGGATTATTGATACAACTGGCAATGAGGTGATAAATGAAGAAAGAAGGATGGAAAGAAGAGAATGGAATGGAATCTCAAGAACAAGGTGGTGTACAGCCCCTTATGTATTAATGGTTAATGTGACTTAGTAGATCCCATTCCAAATCCAACCTCAAACAATCCACATCCAGTAACTTCACATTAATACATTTGGCCCATCCATCCACCTAAAGTAACAAGAATGCTTTCACCATAGAGTCACCACCATTCTGAAGAAACGAGAAAAGATAAAGTAGGAAGTGAGGAAGGGTCTTAGTTAAAGGGAACATCTTTATTGAGTTCCATAACCAATGCTTGTAGCCAAAATGATTATTTCTTCTAAGGGATGTGCTTTGAATTCTCACTATTTTTTTTTTTGTATTCTTGCGTGAGAACCACACCATGTAAAGACTTATTATTTTTATTTCTTTAGCTTCCCAATAATGGGGTAGCGTCGAAACGGTAAGAAAACTCAGGAAGAAAACATCCAAGCACCCAAGAGAATGGCAAACACAAATGCATTAAGTCCCCTTAAAGTCACACCCTTTTCAATCCTTGAGTCCTTCCTTCATTTGAGAAATGCCCAGTCACCAATTCGTTGATAGTTCTTATTATTTAAGAAAAGGGACTGTACAGTTCCAATCCAAGAGAGAGCATAGACATTCATGGATGCATGGATGATGTGGACTCATTGCCTATTATATCACCATCATAACTCAAAGGTAAAAATCGAACATTAGCAATCAATGGAATACAATTCATACCATCTTTAGGAGCACTTATTAGGTGACAAACTTAAAAAAATAGATAAACACACAAATAAATGAAAGAGTATAAACGATGTTGCAAAAAAAAAAACAAAAAAAGTTAAAGAAATTTCTAAAACAAAAATGTGTAAAATAAAAACTTAAAAGACAAAAAGATAAAACAATAAATTAAAATGTGAAAAACTAGAAAACAAAAAGTTGAAAAATTAAAGAAACAAAAAAATATTTATTAACTCTGTGTTGTTAGAATGGAGGATACCCCCCATAGCAAAATGGTTGAGCATGGCTAGAATTAATAAATGGAAGGTTAGGATCCTTGCATGTTAGAAATATTGGAACCCAGTCATACTTACCCCATTAGGGTTCACACACCTGATTATAATAAGCATAATGGGAAAATTTATAAGATGTAGTTTTCGGATAACGAGTTGACCCACTGTGATAATTGGGACTGTTAGATGGTATGCAAGGATCAGGATGTCGTCCTCCATGGCTATATTCATTGGATCGTATGGTTGTTGGAGTGTTAATTGGTGGCCTTGATGAAGTAACATGAGGCATTGGGTTTGAAGAGAAGGATGCACCAAAGTGTTGGACTTGTGCTAAGTTGGCAGATGCAGTGGTTTCTGAACTGTGGTATCCCTTTTGATGGTCACGTCTAAAGAAGGGATGCTTTTGATGTTGTGAAGGACCTCCACTATTGTTGGGAGTAGTAGCATAAGTAATGTTTGTGGGTTAGTGTTGTGGTGCAAAAACTTCTGGCATAGCTAGCAATGATGTAGGAGGGGATGAAGTATGAGAATATTGAGGTTGAGGATGAGTGTAAGGCACATGAGGTGGTGATCTTGTTGGAGAGGACATGGGTGGATAGTACTCGGGAGAATGATAACGATGAGGTGAGGTAGAGGATACTGATCTTGTTGGAGAAACAGGGTGTTGAACATAATAATAGGCATTTGGTGTTAGGACATATGAAGGGTATGGTCTAGTTGGCAATGGCCTCCCCCATGACTAAGGTTTTTGCCACTGTGGTTGAACCTGATATTTCTATACGAAATATGGATGTAACATTCCTCCCCAATGCTCATGTAAATGTAACAAAACTAGACATTGGCCTTTGGGATGATCATACAGATATATGTTACATTGATATGTGAAATTAACAGTTGAGTTCTTATTCTTATGATCTTCTACCCTTTGTTTCGATTGTTGCGTGGTGTCCTGTCCTGTTTCTCAATTCGGCATAGTTCTTCCTCTAATAATGTTGGCATATTCTCCACATATTTCATGTACCCAATCCACCATATTATTGACCTTTGCCTCAATTTCATCTAGTGATTGTAGGATTGGCAAAGATGATTCCACCTCCTTGAAGTGAGTGGACTTCTCCTCTTCATGATCATGGACCCTTGTTAAGTTGAGATTTTGGTCATGTTGGGAACTTTCAACATTCTCCCATTTGGCTAGCTCTCCTTCTTCTTTTTCCATCCATTTAATAAGTTCTTGAAGTTGATGGGTTCGTAGCTCATATTGTTGACCTCGGGCGTACATCCCTAGGGTCTTCCTTGTTTCATTACGAAGCCTGTAAATGATATCATATAATAGCCTTTCCTTGGAGAAATCATGGCTTGGACAGTTGTTTAGTAGTGCATAATATCTTTCTAAGGCCATGTCCAGGGGTTCATGTTGTGCTTGTTTCCACTCTTGGATTTGTTTCCTCAAGGTTGACACTCTTGCGTAGGTTTGATATCTTTCGCTAAAGAGTTCTACCATTGTTGGCCAGTGTCGTATTGAATTTGTTTTTAATGATCTATACCATACTTTTGCTTGGCCAACGAGTGTCATAGGAAAGAGCTTGAGCTTTTTCCAACCATTATCAATGTTGTTCCATGTACATACATCATAGAAGGCTTGTAAATGATGTTGCAAATCTAAATCATAGCCTCCTGAAAACTTGGGAAAGTTGTTTAAATCAAGCCTAGGTAGGCAACTTTCTTTGTGATGACTATAGGATATTCAAATAGCCTCTTGTATAGGCATTAGGCTCTTAGTGGCCAACAGGGGTTCATCGTCACCAAGTAAGTTATACTTTCATATGTTGGGACAATGTTGCCTCTGTTTATGTTGGCGTTCTTGATTTTCTTTGTGAGCTCGATTTTTAGTTCTACACTGATCCCTTGAAAGATAGTCATCCATGTCACAATCTAACATTGAAGGAGGAGAGGAAGAGAAGGAACTGTAAAACTCATTATGAATTTTGTAAGTCTCCCAATCATCCCCAAGTAAGTTCTTGTTAGTTATTGAGAAGGTCCTAGGCCTTTTGGGCCTCCTCATTCTATGGGATGTCTCATCCTCACTAGAGGTGTCAGAGTTGGATGATTAGAGTCTTTGAGTATCGTTGGGGTGTTCATAAATGTAGGGGACTCCTGCATAAGGTTGAGTACTCCAAACTTCATCTTCATCATCAATTCTATTGGTTCTCCAATGAATTTCCTCACTAGGTATGGCATTATCATAGTCTTGTAGGAGAGGCATGGTTATGCAATTGTGTGTGAATTTATATGTGAATTTCTATAATGATTTCTTTCTAAATGATATATCATTAATTCCTGTACAGAAACCTTGTATGATATAACTAATCTAGATAACTAGCACCGTCCCTGGCAACGACACCAATGATGAGTGGCGAGGTAACCCTACACAACCATACGAATACGAGCGTTACACACACAATCCGATCAAACTCCACAAATGGACTAGTTGTGGCATCTAGATAGTTAGCCTTAGGTCGCAGTTCACTATCTTCCCACCTGGACTAGTATTAGCTTTGTCATGTATGGTTTAGTCCAAAGTGAGGTGTATGATGTGTTTCTAACCTAATGCTACTCCTGAAGGTAATGGAAAGTAATATTCACTAATCTAGGAGAGATAGGATGAGAGAATCTAAGCTAGCCTAAGTGCAATGAGCATCCATTCCTTAATCATCCATACACATCCTAAACTTCATGCATGACTGCCATTGGGATTACCAAGTGCATGGCCTAAGTACGCTACTGGGTTACCAAGTAGTCACACTTAAATGCTTGTGATTAAGTCATACTCATTCCACGTTACTAAGAGATAAGGATGAAGAGAGAGGTTAATTAACTAGGAAAGCATTTAAATATTCAACAATAATTAATTCTTATTTAGCTTAGTCCATATTCTACAAGGTTTATCAAAAAGTTCATCTTTATTTATGTACACAAATGTGTGCTCAGGTACAATTTGCTCGAATAAAGATCCGTTTCCTTTAAGACTCCTACTGCAGGCACATGGAAATTATTCTAACTCTGGAATGGTAAAATTGCTATAGTTTGGCTAAGGGTCTAAGTCTATATGAGGAAACAAGGGAGAGCTACCTCTTATTTATAAAACTAGTGATAGACTGCGATATCACGTATGCGATATCGCAAACGTGATATCGCGGCTCATCAGAGCTTATCAACAACTGGAAATGGGATGACATTGGTTGTTACCATGTCATCAATATGCACCTTGCAAATCTTGCATTACCCTACATAAATTTTTATAAACATTGGTGCGATGATCACATAACCCTTTTCAAGGTCAACCTTGATCACCTAATCATGAAACATTAGCAATGTTAAGCCCAATTCCTATGGCATAGGGGAAAGCATCACAACATGAATGGCTTGTTCATCTACTAGGATGTCCTCCTTAACAGGAATAAAGGTCAACATGTGAACTAGTGCTTTGCGGTGAGTAGAAGAGATCATGACCAAGTCATGCAGGCTTAAGGTTGTGTTTTTTTGTTTTAGAGATTGTTTGACTTGTGCGAATGCATCTAGAAAATCCTTACCACTATTAGTTACCTTGTTTCCCTTCATCTTCTCTTCTTCATGTAGCCTAAGAGACATATTTCTTAGGGAGGAGATTTGGGCTTAGCTTTCTTTGTCTACTTTTTAGCCTCAGTGCTTAGTTGTTGATTGCTTATAGTGGTTTTTTTAATCAACATGGCCACAATGATGGGAGACAATGGGACAGGCTTAGGCAAACCTAGCTCCATGTGCTTCCTAATTACTTTGTCAATGAGGCACTCATTGGGCCTCCTAGGCTACCACCTTGACTACCTGTTATTACATGTGGGATGAGGCTTTGGGCAGGTAGGGCCTGATGCAATCCCCACCACTAGACTTTGAATAGGTGAGGAGTCTGCATGTTGAGGCATCCTAATGATGAAGGGTGTTTGGGTTGTTATTGCCACAATGTGCTATGAGATCCTAACCACAAAGGGTATCATGAGCACCTAAAGTGGTGTTCTGATGACAAAAGGGAACCTCAAACCGGTTGATACTAAAGAGGACCCAATGTTGCTAGAGGGCACAAAAACCGAAAATGGCTCATGTGCTAGTTCTAAGTCATCCTCAATGCTAATGGCATTGATAACATAGTTTGTGTCACTTGTGTTGAGAGGGTCTTTGTAGACCTTCATTAATTGATTTTCTAGGTGAACTGGGCTGGTTGCATCAAGGACCAATTCACCTTAGTCAATCATGCATTGTATGTCATCCTGTAAGCCCATGCAAAAATCCATGTCATGGATAGGCAATTGATGATAATGGTAGAACCAGTCCAACCTTAAGTGTTTGGAGACTAGATGCTCATTTGGTGTGTCAGTCATGCATTGTATGTCATCCTATAAGCCCATACAAAAACCCATGTCATGGCTAGGTAATTAGTGATAATGGCAAAACTAATCCAACCTGAAGTATTTGGGGACTAGATGCTTGTTTGGTGTGGTAGCTGATGGATCTCTTAGGAGCTCATAGTAATGATCATGGTGCTTGCAAGCATCTTCAGACATCTACTTATACAAGATGTGCCTAGCATTAAGTAGTTGACCTAAGAGCTCTAATGGCTTGATGGGCAATGGTTTGTACTTTCAGTGGTCCTTACACTCAAAGTTTGGCCTTGGAGCAGCCTGCCATGTGGTCATCAATGGTGCAGACTAGTTGGTTGTCACAATGCTAGAGCTAGATGGCTTGTTGTTGGCCAGTGCCTTAGTTGCCTTGGCCGTTGGTTTGGCATTGTTTGGCTTGGCCTCATTGGCCATCATTGCAATGGTTGTGGTTGCCTAGACCTTTTCCTTATCTTTCTTTGCATGCACATTTTTGTAGGCCACGTAGGCAAGGTCCTTACTAGCCTCCACTGCATCATGAATGCTCTTTGTTTGAGCAAACGCTTGCCTCAAGGAGTGCAGAGCAAGGTAGTACAACTTTGACTTGATGAAGTTCACTACATCTTTGAAAATGGCCAATAGATGGGTTTCTACAATGGACTCACGAATTTTATTAAGTGCGATGCTCTAGCACTAGATGAATTTTTGCAAAGTCTCTAAATGGCCCTGCTTGATTTGTATGAGTTGATCCAAGGTCACCTTGGGCTTCAAGTTGTACTTGATGCGAGTGACAAACTGACTAAGCAATTCCTCCAAAGAGGATATGAAGGCCTTGGAGAGTGTGTGATACTATTCTAGTGCCTTGCTAGTCAAGGACATGGCAAACACATGAATGATTGCATGCGACCATGCCTATAATATAAGGCATTCAAAATAGAAGGTCACTAGATGGGCATTAAGATCCCCTTCACCATTGTATTTAGTGAACTGGGGAAGTTGGACTCTAGGAGATAGGGTCAATGATGGGACCACAAGACTAATTAAATTATCCTAGTAAAAGTCCATAAGGTGGACCATTTCGGAGGAGGCAATTTTGAGTTGCTTAACCTCCTCAATGAGTGTTTGAATAAGCTAGAATGCTTGGTCCAAGCTTGAGGTGGGTGTACTGGGCGTACTGGGCTACATCAGTTGTGTTGCCCACTATGTGGCCCTACTATGGGCTATGCAACCATGTGAGATGCCTATTTCATGTGTTGCTATATATATTGCTATATGTGTTGCGCCATGGGCATAGAGGTTGGGGTCCATCATGCAATCATGGCTTGTGCCATTATAGGGGGTACCAATCAAATAGGTGGAACGTATCACACCTAAGTTGATGATGACTGGGACATCTACACAGTGTGTATGTAAGGCTGTGTGGGCATGATAGATGCTAGCAAGAAAGATTACATAGACTATGTGGATGTCACAAAGGGGAGGGTAGCAAATGGTCTTGCACCCTAATGTATGTGCATTTGATGGCTTGCCACTTAGGAAGTGACAAAGGGGGATGTAACCACCTAACAAAAGGTGGACAGCCGGGACTATGGAGGGATGAAATTGGAGGTAGCCTATTGAAAGGAGGCATAAAATGGGTTCTCATTCTCTAAATGAGCCTCAAACTCATCATGTCCATCCTGTAGGGGCTCCTCATAGTCGATTGTTGCATCTTGTTCATTCAACCCACTCAGTCAAATGAGTTGGTAAAGTAGCCACCAAAAGGTCTTGATGAGCATAATGAAATCGTTAGGGGCAAGGAAGTACTCCCTCTTATTTTGGTTTATGATTTTGTATCCTTGTTTAGTGTCCATTTCTCGATAGTCTAGGGATAGACCCACCTAGATTTTTGTGCAAAGGAAGTTATATTTTTCATCATCGAGTACCATGTACTTGGGAGGCTAGTTACATATTTTGAGTGATTACCTCTCTACTAGGGCAAACCCCCTAGCCCCAAGAAGATCAATTGTGATCTCCTATTGAATAGGTCAAACAATGACCATGCTTAGCATAGAGGTCAAGGGCTACTCAGGGTTCATGATGCTATGCAAAAAATGCAAAAGTTGTAGATGCTAAAAAATGACTAAGTAAAGGAATGCTGAAAAAATGGTTAAATAAGAAGATGCTAAAAAATGGCTAAGTTTGAAAATGCTACTAAAAGGAAATAACTAACTCTAATGTGCTATGCTTGCTATGCTGAGGCCTACTACACTCTCATGTTGAGAGCTAGCTACGCTCTCCTAAGCACACAGAGTTTTGGCTAAGTGCCAAAGATACGCTTTCACTTTTGTCCAATAGGATTCCAAGGGAACTAACAACTAAGTCCAATCTACACCAACTAACTCATAGACCACTCCTATACTAGCTTATGATCTAGCTACTACCATGGAAAGTCCATAGGGGTGTCAAGTCTATGCTAGCCCAAAGCTAGTAATTAAGGTGTAAAGAGCACACAGAACTACCACTAAATGTAGAAGGAAATGGCATGGCCCTCCTTGTAGAACTAGAAAACTATAATGACCGAAAATGTCAATGGCTAGAACAGTCACGCCAAGGGGTCCGTGACCACAGTATAGTCCTGACCTTGCCCTAGTTTGAAGGGTCATCACTAGAGGGGGAAATGGAAGTAAAGCACTCAAGATGGTCTTGTTGATCAAACTGCGACTTATGGAGTGTTTTGACAAATGAGTGCTAGGGGTCTACATGGTTTTTTTGGTGATACCAAGGTTGACTAAGCCCAAGCATAATGGGGTTTCCTAGTGCAAGAACAATGGTGCAAATGTGAAAATACATGCAAATAGCAAAAAATATGAGTGCAATGCTAACTGCCAAAGAAAAAAATGCTTGAAAATGCAATGGAGTTTGAGAGAGAGAGAATGGCACCACCCCAAATGGGGGGAGCATAGAAATTGCAAAGAAGATGTAAGAAGGTACACAGTGTACAGACAAGCATAGTAGGCAACATAATCACAATCTCAGGGTGTCTAGCCATGAAAAAACTGATGTTGACTATGAAGTTTGAGCCTACGGGGTTGGCTACCACAATGTCCTATGGGCTGCAATGATTGGTGGAGTGCTAGGTAGTGACAATGGTGTTGTAGTTATGTCCAATGTTTTTTGGTGTTTAGTGGTGTTCCAAAGTTCTACCAAGATGCTAAGGGTCTTCAGGTGCAACAGTGCCAATGCTAAGATGCCAATTGCTGAATGAAAATGTCATCCAACCCCTAAAATGTGAGGCATAGGGGTATTTATAGGGTTAGGGTTGATGTAAAGTGTGGATCAGGTGCCACATGGCATGAGGGTAGTTGGGGCTACACTAGATCCAACTACACTCCCACTGAAGCAAAATCATGTTTTGCTAGTGCACTCTAGTGGACCCTATGAGACTACTAGATTGTGACTATGCTACCAAGACTACATGTGCCAGAACTGAAAAGACCATAATGTACATTCAAACAGTGCAAAAAATGCAATTTGGAGGCTACAATATGGGGCTACGCTCTTCCCTCTTTCGAGTGGGGTCAAGCATAGGTATAATTTTGGGGCAAATAGGGAATGCAAAAGAAATGCAAATTGCTAATCTTGCTTACCAAATGAGTGGTAAGGTGGAGATGTAGGCCGGTGCTAAGCTCTAGAAGCTTTTAGAGGCTATACGCTCTAGAGCATAGCTTGATAGTTAGGCAAATTCTACAAAAATTGAATTCCATTACTTGCTACACTAGCTACTCTCTAGAGCATAGTAGGAAGAGTGGGAGCATAGCACTAACACTTAGAAAAAATTGGCAAAACTTGTAGTCCTCATTCGAGTTACACTAGCTACACTCTAGAGCATAGCAAGAGGGGTAGCCCTAGGAGTTAGAAAATTTTCCAAAATGATTCTTCCTAGCTTGATAGCTCCTAGCTTGACACTTAGGCAAACTGGCCACTGAAGTGCATGCCACACTAGCTATGCTCTAGAGCATAGCAAAGAGAATGGGGGTGTGGCACAACACTTAGAAAAATTTTGCAACTACGATTGACACATAGAAAATTTTGTAAATCTAGTTTTATGTTGCATGCTACGTTGACAATGCTCTAGAGTGTAGTCTTAGCAGTGGAAGCATGGGCCAAACACTTAGAAAAAATTTACCTTGTGTTGACACTTAAAAAAAAATTTCATTGAGGTATTGTCACCCAAATTTGGTGGGGTTTCACAATGGATGGTCAAAATCTATAAAAGTCAAAAGTATTGAAGGGAATTTAGTTCTTGAGCAACAACATCCAAAGAGGTCAAATGTTCAAGAATCAATTATCTTTTAATACAAGAATGTGGATCTAAAAACAAGCAAAACAAATATAGCCATGTTCCATCATGAATTGGCAGAAACTCTATTAGTAGTTATTATTGATTTTTTGAAGACTGTCAATAAAACTATTAAGCAATAACAACAAGGGATTGAAAGGCTAAAGAATATGCATCATTCAATGCAATTAGGTTTTAAGATATTAAAGAATAAGTATGAAGATCAAATAAAAATATCTTAAATTAAAGAGACCAATATATAAGCTCTAAAAATGAAAACTATAGAGTTACATAAAGAATTAGCCAAGAAAGATAAAAAATTTTCAACAAAATAATCAAAAAAAGAGGCTAGCTTTAGATTTATTATAGAAGAATTAACGACCATGAAACAACAAGTAGATGTAGTCTTGACCAACATAAATGAACTAAAAGGCAAAAGAAAAGCTTTCGAGCAAGCTGTTACAGGTACTAATAATTTCATAAACTAGGCCAACACAAAAAAAATAGAGCAACTACCTAAATTGGAAAATGAATTTCTAGACTATGTAATAAATAGTGATATACACCAAGTTGAATGGATCTGAATGACTTGAGTAAATCTTATTATTACTATAGAAAATATGCAAGAGTATGAGAAAAATGATGGTAGGTAGTTAGAAGAGAAAATAGTAGAGTCCTTATCTACTAATGGCACAAAAGAAGTGGTTGAGGCATTATCATTTATGTACAAGCAAAGGTACTTCAAAATCCTTGTCCAACAAGAAGGGGAGCATGTTAAAGAATTTACATTAGAAACTCTAGCCATTGTAGAAATTCAAAAGCAATTTGCCATCTTAAATTTCACTAAAAATGTTGTTGAAAAATGAATGGCCAACACTTCATCATAATAATTTTTTTCTAACCTCTTTGTAGTTATCACTAAATTGGTTATAAATGATTCCTTCATGTTCTAGCTATAAAAAGGCATGGTTCTTTTTTGTAAAAAAAAAGGATCAAAAAGAGACTAATATTAAACTTTGTAAAATGGTATTCTAAAGTAATTATTTGATTTATCTTTTGCCTCTGATATGGGAGTTACCTTTATTTCTTCATTTTTATTATTGTGACTTAGCTAGCAGTTAAATCATAGCATATCTTACAATCATTTCTTGGAATTGCTTGTAGTAGCCAAGGGTTCAATAATTTTTTCTATCATTGATTAACCAAAATAGCTTCATTATTTAGAGTTTTTTCTCATACAAATGATGACTCATTTTAAGGTTTAAGAGTTTATGTAATTCTAATATCCTATGTCACAAATCCATTGAATCTTGATCTATTTCCAAATTTCTTGTAAAATTTTTCTCTGGGGAAGGTTGGTAGTAGATTTGTAGGATTGCACTTAAACATTAAATGAAAGAATGATTGGTATATGTAGCTAATGATCAATACTGTATAGAATAGTTTACTTTGATAAAATTGGAAAATCTTTTGGAGGCTAAATCACTCTTTGTAAAATTTCTCTTTGCTATTAAATCTTCAAGATAATGTAAGATATAGAGTGAACATAAATTTTAAAACACCTTAAGTTTTCAATTACTAAGTCTTATTTGGAGGTATTTAATTCTTAGTGCTGCTAGAAACTAGCAAGCACAAGAATTTGAGTTTGAAAGAACCCCTTGTCTAAGAAATTTTAGTTTCCTAGCTGAGGACCACAATGTTGATGATATGAAGGAAGTCCAAAGTGATCACCAATAGTTCTTTTTGATGCTAGAAGGAGGGTAGGATTAAGTTCTTGTTCTGTTCACAACTAAGCATCTTGGAAATTTTGGAAAGTTTGGAAATCCTATAGAATATTCAAATTATAACACTAAGCTTTCATCAAAAGAGAAAAAAGAAATTTTTTACGAAGTAGGGACAAGTAGTGGAGTTAAAACTAGAAGAACTAGAAGTTCACCTCTTTTATCTGGTTCATCAATCTTTAGAATTAGAAGGAGAAATCTACCACCAATAAATCCTTGGCAAGTAGCCACATCCATAAGATTTCCTAACTACCATAATATCCCTAAAGTAATTTACAAATATTTACTTAAGCCTTATATCCTTGGAAAAGCTTAGTTGGTTGAATTGTACATTCATTTAATTGAGCTAGCATTAGCACATGCGAATACCAAACACCAAGATTAAGTTTGTAGGCTATTTGTAGCCAAGTTGAGAGATATGGCTGAAATTTGGTATTCTAACTTGCCAAGAAATAGTATTACTAGTTGGGATGATATGAAGAATATATTCATAGCTCAATTTGGTAATTAGATTGATCAATAGCAACTATATTTTAGGGTAGCTCAGACAAAATAGAATACAAAGGAACAAGTCAAGGAAACATATTTAAGTGCTGTTAATTCAAAGATATAGATATGGTTGAGAAGGACACCTAATTTGAATACTTTAAATGATTTTTTTACCAAATCCATTCAATTGGAGAAATAATTAAATCTAACTAATAGTAAAATCATCCAACCTTTAAACAATAAACAAAAACTTGTAGTTTCTTGATGTAGGGACACCTCTTTTAATCCCCTTGTTCTACCCTACATACTATGTGTCTTTTTGGGTTGATTTTGTTGGGGATGATTCTTAGATGTTTTGGACATGTTTCGGGGTGTTTTGAGATCATTTTGAAAACTTTAGGGGGTTCTAGGATCTATGGGGACTTGTTAGAAGGCATCTAGAGGCTCCAAGCATCAAAACAAGCACTTTTATTTTTGGAACCTATAGATCTCCCCAAAAAGATAAACGTCTCTCCAAAGATGTCTTCCCCAAAGTGTAGACATCCCAAGTCCAAAGGAGATGTCTACCAAAAACAATAAACATCTCTCTCAAAAAGCAAGGCTATCACAAGAGATGTCTACATGAAACCAAAGATATCTATGTCTATGTCTACAAGGAAAAAAAAAAGCCCTAACATGATGTTTGGGATGGGAAACTTCTGAAAACACCCATTTCAATTTGGTAAATAGCCAAAGAAAGATGGAAATAGTTGGGGAGAAGGTGAGAAGACTTGGAAAACATCTAAAGAACCTCAAGTTGAGTTGAGAAAAGGTTTCTAGGATTTCTATCTTTCTATTGCTTATAAATATTGATGTAATCTACCATTGTAAGTGTCGAAGTGCCAAGTTCTACAACGCCAAGAACTACAATGCCAAGTGTTGAAGTGCCAATTGTCAAAGTAGAAACATTGAAGGCCAAATAGCCCAAAAGAGGACAAGAGAGAGAGCACTTGAGGGAAGAGATCTTGTGCAAGGGAGAAGAGCTTGTATAAGGGAGAAGAGCTTGTGCAAGAAGAGAGCTTGTACAAGGAAGTTGAGTAAGAGGCAAGGGAGAACACTTGAGAGAGGTTAGGAGAATCTCTTATAAGTGTCTTGTCTTGAGCTTTAGCTTCACTATGAGCAGTTGAGGATTAAGAGAGGACAAGTGTGGCCTCTAAGATCCTTGGGAGAGTTGTGAGCTGAGCTTGGCTCCTCATCTTTGATGTTTTTTCTATGTATTTTTAGAATTATCTTAATATAAGGGAGGTTTTTCCTTTTTATTACATTATTCTTATTTTCTAAGATAGATCTACTTGGAAGTCGTGGATTGGATCCTATTGGGGTCTATCAAGGTGAAACCCCTACACCATTTCCTTGCATAAAATAACTTAGCTAGAAATGCTTCCTTCAACTAGTAAAGAGCTAGGTATAGATCCACCAGTTCAAGAAGAAAAACAAAAAGAAAAAGAAAAATTACTTAAGGAGTCTTCAAAGAAACTTATAAAATTAGAAGAAGCTTTAGCCAAAGTGAAGATTAAAGAAAAGAAAAATTATAAGAAACATAGACATCATAAGGTTAAAATAATATATTCAAATGATGATGAATATGTAGCAACTTCAAACTTCCTAGATATTAAATTTGATAATTATCTTTTAGACATACATTTTATTCATAAATCTTCTAAAAGTGAAAGTTCTTCATCAATAAATTTAGAAGATGATTCCTCATCTAATGAAAAGTGCAATAATAATGAAGGATATAATGTAAAGTTTAAAGAGAAAGAAAAATGACTTCTTTTAGATCCCCAAATAGTATTCCTGAATCCACTATTAAGAGAAAGACTTTTGAATCAAAAGAAAAAGAAACGAAGAATCAAAAAGATAATAAAGAAGATAAAACCCTCATGGAAATTCACTAAATACTCTTTTATGATGAAAAGAAATATGACTTAATAGGGGATCTTAAATTTATCAAAGCTAATATAAGTGTATTTCAATTGATGCAAA
Source organism: Gnetum montanum (assembly GCA_015680685.1). Classification (NCBI taxonomy): domain Eukaryota; kingdom Viridiplantae; phylum Streptophyta; class Gnetopsida; order Gnetales; family Gnetaceae; genus Gnetum; species Gnetum montanum. The sequence continues at coordinate 208,464 of MNCI01022972.1, read as the reverse complement.
TGGATAGTAAACAAAATAAGATCTTGGAAATGGTTAAAGAAAAGAAGAAAGTAGGGGAATTTGAGGCAAATGTTGACTATAATGAGGATAAGGTTAAGCCATAATACCCATGTATACCAAATAAAGAAGCCCCTCCTTTTTTCATAACGACCAAGTTTAATGGAAGGTAATTGCATAACTATTTGGTCAATTTAGGGGCTACTTCAACTCTTATGCCATTATTAATATGTAAATAGTTGGGTCTCACATCAAAACAATCAAATAAAAAGAACATTCACATAGACAAAATTAGAGTAAAAATTGTGGGATAGTTGGAAAATGTCTTACTTTAAATAGCTTTTGAGTCATGTATCAAAAGCTAAGTAATAATCTAAATAGTAGATGTTCTAGATTCATATATACTTCTTTTAAATTGAAGTTGGAGTAACAATTTTTCAAGATACATAGCAGCTAGTTACTCACACAAGTGGTTACCATGGAAAGGAGAACCAAACCAAATTTATATATACAGTGAATCCTTTATGTTAAAGAGCGTTACATTTGATGATAAGAAGAAGGTAATTGAAATTTTTAGGGCCATTCATCTAGCATTTCCTTACACTAATAATAGGATAGAATATGAAGCCTTGTGTATAGGAATCAAGATAGCTTTGGAAGAAGGTATTAAAAATGAACTATCAAAGGTGACTCTAAACTTATTTGTGGACAGATTAAAGGAAATTGTGTAGTAAAAAAGTTTATTTTTGAGGCCTTATAAGTAATTTGCATTTACTCTCATAGAGAAGTTTAAAGAATGTGAGGTTATTAACATTCCAAAAAATAAAAATCAAATAGCTGATGAATTGGCCATGGCAACATGTACTCTAGATCCATCAAAGGTTATCAAATATAAAATAGTTGTGATAGAAGTTGAATGCCAACCATCTATCCTTGACAATATAGATAATTTACAGGTTTTTGAAGATGATCAACAAATCCTCAAATTCTTAAAGAATAAGGATGAGTTTAATGATAAAATTCTCTCTGTTAATGAAACTTCAACTCATCTCAAGTGTAATTTCATTTCAAAGGAAATTATCAATTATGAACAAGAGGTTCATGAGAGATTACTTAGAAGATCAGTGGTTTAGAATTCTGAAGATTAGGCTTATGAAGCAATAAATTTAAAATTAGAAGCCACTACCAAAATATTGAACATAACGAAAAGAGTAATTTTTTTTAAAACAAAAATTAGTATCATTACTTAAGAAACATCTTGATAATTTTGCTTAGTCATAATGATCTTAGAATCTTTAACCCTAATATCTTTACTCATGAAATTCCTTTGGTAGAGGGTAGTAAAGTGGTATGACCAAAATAGAGGAAATTTAATCCTATATTTGAACTTTCTATGTAAGCTAAAATCAAAAAATTGTTATAGGACAAGATTATTTATCCCACTTGATATTTTATCTGGGTAGCTAATCTTGTACCTGTAAGGAAGAAAGTTGGAGATATCAAATTGTCTATTGTCTATTGGTTTTGGAAATCTAAGGAAGAAAGATAGATACTCACTTCCAAGAATAGATGAGATGTTAATCAAAGTTTTAGGATATCATGCTTATTCATTCTTAGATCGATTCTCAGGATACAATTAGATCATAGTTAATAAAGATGATAGATACAAAACAACCTTCACCACAAAGTAGGGAACTTTTGCATACAATAGGGTAAATTTTCAGCATGCAATGGAGACCACATTAAGAGGCCTTATTGGAAAATTGATGGCTATTTATCTTGATGATATTACTTTCTATTCATCAAGGAAAGAGGATAATTTAAGTCATCTTGAAGATATTCTTGATAGGTGTTGTATATCTAGTATATCTTTGAATCCAAAGAAATGTATTTTTGGATTAAAAATTTGAAAGTGTTGTCTATAATATCATATGTTAGAGAGGTATAACAATTGATAATTCAAGAATTAAAGTAATTCAAGGTATTGAACATCTCACAAATAAAAAATATCTTAGATCTTTCTTTGGAAACATAAATTTTATCAAAAAGCTTATACTCAATTTCACAGAAATTACCAAGTCATTAACAACAATGCTCAAAAAGGATCATGAGGTCATAAGAACTCTAGAATCTAGTAAAGCCCTAAGCAAAATCAAGAAGTAATTAATGAAGCACCTTACCTTACTAAGCCTAAACTAAAGGAGGATTTTTGGTTATATTCTTTTGCTTCCAATGATTGAATTACTATTATCCTAGCTCAAGAGAATAAAGGAGAAGATGAATCAATTGAAATTTTTTGGTATCAACTTAAAGATGGTAAAATAAATTTTACAAAATTGGAAAAACAAGCATATGCAGTGATTAAGGTTCTCATTCATGTTAAATACTACATAGAAGAAGCATTGGTACATATCATGATAATAGAGCCCACTATAAGATAATTCTTAGCTCAAAATGAAATGGGCTTAAAAAGAAGAAATTGGATTGCAAAAATTCAACAATTCAAATTCTCACTTGAGTCCTATAAAATAGTGAAAGGAATGGGTTTGGTGAAGGTTATGGCTAGAGATCGTGAAATCATTTGTATTGAATTCTACTGACGAAAACTAGTTTGATGATATTCTTAATTGCCTTTTTCTAGAGATATATTTAAAAATTTAAGCAAGATTCAAAAAAGCACTTTTACCAAAAAAGCTAAGACATTGGTCATTAAAGATGGAACTTCATTTAGAAAATACTTCAGGGGAGTACTTCTAGAATGCATTAGAAATAATGAAATCAAACTTATATTAGACCATTTTCATAACCATTTTGGATTATTCTATGAGTCACCAAAACCTACAATGCAACATATTTTGAGATATGAATTATATTGGCCAAACATGTATCAAGATATTAATAATAAAATACAAAAGTGCTTTAAATATCAAGAACATGCCCCTAAATTAAGAAAAGAAAATGCTCCTTTAAGGCCAGTAATTGTTGATAAATATTTTCAATAATCAAGATTATACTTCATTGGAGCTATTACACCTTTAAGAGCAAGGCATAAATTTATTCTCATAGCTACTGATTTTTTTTTACCAAATGGTTATATGCTAAATGTCTAAGAAAAAGCTCCATTTATGATGTGATTAATTTTATAGAAACACATATATTAAATCAATTTGCAATACCATAAGTATTGGTTTTAACTAATGGATCAACCTTTCATTTCCAAGAATTTATTAAATGGACCTCAAAAAATTCAACTCTTTTATTTTCTTCTTCAAATTATTATCCACAGGGAAATGGCCTTATAGAGTCGAACAGTAAGAAACTTGTTTCTTATATTAAGAAGTTGATGGAAGAAAGTCCAAGAAATTAGCATATGCATTTACCATCAGCTTTATGGACAAATCGCATAAGATATAGAAAATCCATAGGCACTTTACCTTTTAATTTGGCCTATGGAATAGCTACTCAAATAACCAATAAGATCATAGTTTTTGGATCAAAATTTTTTTAGAGATATATTACAAAATCTAATAAAGATTAAAGTCTTATGTCCTTATTGTTAAGAAGAAAAGCAAAGATATAAAATGCTAGAGATAGGTTATTAACACATGCTTCTCAAAGCAAAATATGGTTGAACAGATGGGATATCAAAAGAATGTTTAGAGAAGGTGATTTAGTCTTACTATGAAATTTTTAAAATAAATTAGAACATATCAAATTTTTAGCAAGTGCTCAGCCCAATTTATTATTGAACAAGTAGTATCTAATGATACCTATAAACTCTTTGCATAGATGGAACAAAACTCAAGCTTCCATTTAATGTCATTCATTTTAAGGACTACTTCAGGAAATTGCCCAAAGAATGTCATAATTAGGTAATAGACATGATATCTAATTGTAAATATTGTACATAATTCTCAATAATGGTGGATGATGTGAGAAGAGATGGTAGATGAAAGATGCATAGGCCTGCAATGACTAAATTCTACCTATATAAATCCATAGGTAACTCATGAAAGTGCAAAAAGAAATGACCTAGTTGAATAGTTTTTTAGTTAGGAGGAAATTATCATTTAGGAAAACAAAGGATTTGAAGATAAGGCCTTTTATTTTATTTTTGGTTGGTTGCTATGTAGAGCATGTGCACCAGGCATACCATAATATGATGGGACTTGACACATCACCAAATGATCCTTACACTACTTGGTTCAAGGTGGAATGACTACAGAAAATGTCAAAGCACTCTACCATTAGTAGGACTACCTCTGTATTGGAATACATCTTTTTCATATAATCAAGATCTCAACTCTATCAATATTAAAGGAAATTCACCACGTGACACTCACAAGATGCCTAGTACTAGCTCAAAATGAGTTTAGACAAAAGAAAGACATATTTCTCCATCATCCTCCACTAAGCCAAATGAAGAACCAACAGAAAAGGAAGAATCTAATGGTAAGCTAGTAAAAGAACAAGAAAATTAGAAGAACTTACTTGAGGCAAAAAATCTAGGCCCCAAGTTTTGCATAGTATTCTAGTTCAAAAATAATCCAAGTAAAAAAAATATTGAAAAAGGTTGTAATTATTGTTTATTGCACCTTGGAGATATGTTAGTTTTTCTCCTCTTATTTTTTAGATCAATTGCATTTGTACATATATATTTATAGCATTTGTATATATTTACATTTGCATTTAGTAGATCTAGATTTTTGGAACTTCAAACCTTAAGTTTGAAGTGGATTTTCCCATGAAAAAAATATAAGCTTTTAGTAGCTAGTCTAGTCTTGTGTATACCATTGTCCCCATCTTGGTAGATAAAAATGTTTGTTAGTCATTAGCCTTTCGAAAATTGCAAAATATATTAGCTTAGACCAAGAACAAGAAGCCAACTTGTTTGATGTAAATTTCTTGAAAGTACATAAAGATTTTACTTTAGAAAATGTTCTTACATTACTAAAAAGAAGAGGACAATAAATTTTGAAAACATTTTGACCATTAATCGAACAAAGATTGGTAGTTGAGAAATTAAAATTTACTATAAAATTTAATCAAGCCATGATGTGCAATATTATGGACTTGCCAGGTTTTAAGTAAAGAAAAAGATATAAGAAGATGATCAATGTTTTTCATAAGAAGTTTGATCAACATCATTTTGATGATGTTCTAAGTTTCAGTCTCAGTAGAAGCTTTACTAGCTAGTCTATAATGATAGCATTAATGTAGTTTCAAAGGAAGGTTTTAGGTTCAAGTTTCAATGGAATAACAAGGATAGGCTAAAATAATCTCAGTCCATGAACTAGGAGAAGAACCTCTTGGCCAAGATTAAATTAAAAGTTGAATTGTTAATAAGCATACTGACCAAGCAAAAGTCCAAAATATGAGATATACTTCACTTTTTTTACAATGCGAGGAAAGCTGATTCCACCAAAATTGACTATTGCATACCTAAATTAGCTTGAGGAGATCTCACATTTGAATCTCAATTCAAAAATGGAATTGTATGTGAATGATATATAGATTAAATTTTATTAGATCATTCAAAATTCTCTTAGTGCTAGAGATGATATCATACATCAAGGTTGGGTTTTCCCAATTAATGAATTGGAGAAAAAGGTATTTGTCCTGGTTTATATTTTTAAATTAGGTAATGATCATAAGGTTCATCATACTATGGTAATGGCTAATTCAAGAACGAAGACAATTAGATAAGTATATGACTAGTTAGAGAATCGAAAATGAAAAAGTAGCTTTAACCAAGAGTTCAAATTAGAAAGAATCCATTTTCCCCATTTAGATCTTTGACAAGTCAAACTAAAGAAAAGTGCTCCTAGCCCATTTTATAACCTGGCTAAAAACCATTTTCCCAATTTTGTTCATCCCAGAACCCAAACTAGAGAAAATCATCTTATGTTCATTTCATAACCTGTCGAAAACCCATTTTCCCCATTTCATCCTTTGATAAGTCAAACTAGAGAAAAGTTTGCCTAGTCAATTTTGTAACCTGAACAAGAACCATTTTCACCATTTCATTCACCTTGGAACCCAAATGGGAGAAAATTATCTTTTGCCCATTTCATAACCTGGCTAGAACCCATTTTACTCATTCTGGTCTCTGACATGTCAAACTCAAGGCAAGTGCACTTGGTCCATTTCATAACTTGGCCAAGAACCATTTTCTCCATTTCATTCATTCCAGAACTAGAGAAATTGTATTTTTTCCATTTTATAACCTGGCCAAAACCCATTTTTCCCATTTTGGCCTTTATAAGTCAAACTAGAGAAAAGTGCACCTAGCCCATTTCATAGCCCAACCAAGAACCATTTTTTTCATTTCATTCATTCTAGTACCTGAAATTGAGAAACTCATCTTTTGTGTATTTCATATCCTATCCAAAACCCATTTTCCTCATTTCAAACTTTGACAAGTCAATCTAAGGAAAAATGCACCTTCACATTTCATAACCTAGCCAAAAAGTATTTTTTCCCTTTCATTCATCCTAGAACTTAAACTATTGAAAATCATATTTTTTCCATTTCATAACTTGGAGAGAATCCATTTTCTCCATTTCAGCCTTTGATAAGTCAAACTAGAGAAAAGTATGCCTAGCCCATTATGTAACATGGCCAAGAGCCATTTTCCCAATTTTGTTCATCCCAAAACCCAAACTAGAGAAAATTGTCTTTATCCCATTTCATAACCTAGCCAAGAACCATTTTTCCATTTCATTCATCTTAGAACTTGAACTAGAGAAATTTGTCTTTTGCCCATTTCATAACCTGGCCAAAACTCATTTTTCCTAATTTCATTCATCTAAGAACTCGAATTAGTGAAAATTGCATTTTGTCAATTTCACAACCTGATTAAGATTCATTTTTCTCATTTTGGCTTTAGTTCAAATTCCATGCATTACACATTGCAAAAACATATGACCTTATGACCTAGATATCATTATTGGTAAAATGACCATCAATCTACTCCTAAAACGAGGTAGAGTCAATTTTTCTATTTTGCACTTAAGCTTATGAAAATTTTTAGCATTTTTAAAGGAAATGACCAAGAATATTGAAATGAAGAAAAAGCATCTTTCCCAAGTTCATTAAAAGACTTGAAATGGAGAAAATACATTTTTTCCCATTTCATTGAAAGGCCTAAAATGGAGAAAACACCTTCCAAGTCTAATTTAGGACAAAAATTTATCCCAATTTGAACTAGAATCAAATAAATATTTAAATTGAAATAAAAAGAATGGTTATTATCCCACTTTAAATAGGGGCCTAACTAAATTTCTCCAATTCATTAAATGGTAAGCAAGCAGCCACTCAATAGAGATCTATCAAATTTTTAAAAATTAAATAGCCTAATCAAAAAGTTAAGGATTGAAATATAATGACATAGGGATTTACATGAATGAATATAAAGGCTGTTCAAAGAAAATTACATCTCAAATCATCTTTAAAGATTTATGATCTTCAACATCAACCACCATTGCATAGATGACTTCTAAAAGTGCTTCCAACAAATTTCATAAGAATTGTGCAAACTGGTAGGGACAGAGAAGTATAATCGAGGCTTCATAATCAACCAAGTAGTTAACAAAGCCAAATATACATCATGTAGAATAAATATATTAGAATAAAGGAAGAGACCAATCTATTATTTTAAGATGTGCCTATTCAAGAGCTCAAAGAGTGTTTGCAAAGTTTTGATTTCTTCACTTTTCAATTGTGAAGATGGGTGGAATCAAATAAAAATTTGAAGCTTCAGGATCTAGAAGAGAAAGATCCATAGCCACTTTTTTATCATGACAAAGATTATGTTTATGCCTCAATAATTCCATGTAAAGGCTTTCAACAAGGAACAAGAACGGAGAAGCTTTTATCAATAGATAGGCTTACACAAATTGGCTTCATACATAGGACCAATTTAATCAAAGATCTCATTAATTAGATCTTCTCTAAAATAGAGTTCAATTAGAATTATTTGAAATTCAAGCAAAGGACAAAATAAGTAACTAATCTTAGTCCTAGGAGAAGCTACAAGTTGCATGATGTTCCTCTCCCCAACTGTTTTGAATAGGACACCCTTAATGAAAATATCACAATAATTACAAGAAACCTAACATTGGAAAATGGATAGGATCTACACATGGCTAGGTTGAATATCTTGACATTCTTTGGCTACAAGAAAATTTTTACCAATTTCAACAAGCTCAAGTTCCATCATCGCATTTTAATTGTTGTTTTAAATATCTATTCTAGCTCTAATATTGCTTCCATTGTAGCCAACATTTAAAAGTTCTAACCATTGTCAAAAATAACAAGCCTTTCCACCCAATCTATTCTATAAATTCTCAACTACATAATAGTATAGTAGATACCATGACTAATAATACTTAATTTAACATGAGCTCTTTCTTGTTAGATCATGTTTTGGCTACAACACCAAGTCCCAAGAAACTCTAGCCAACGTTTTTGAAATATACTGTAGAAAGTGAAGTGAAAAAGAGATGGCCTTGTTACCATAAAGACTATATGGATGTTTAGATCCTTGAATTTGTTATGAATATTTTTTATCCACTCTTGTATCAATTTCTTACTTGAAGGACTGTGACAAGAATGGAACAAGTTGTAGTAGATGAAATCATGACTAAGTGTAAAGCAGAATCCTTCTTCCATGCCCATTATACAGAAATAATTATAGGAGGATTTGAAAGAAGGTCTGGATCTTTATTCAAGCATTGTGTACCTAAGCACACCTTGTGTACAACAATAAAGATGAACTTTGTGATAAACCTTGCAGCATTCAGAATAGATTAATTAATGTTAATTACTATTACTTAATGTTTTCCTTAGTTAAGTAATGATTCTCTCTCACCTTACAACTCTCATAAGTAAGCACACATAGTACAATCACTTCAAGCATGTGTGTACCACTTGGTAACCCAGTAACAATTAGCGTTTGGTAATCGCAGTAGTGTTGCACTGGTTCAGGATGTGTAGGGTAAGTGAGAATGGATACTGATGTTAGGATCAATTAGAGCCTAGTTAGAAAGTAGTCATATTAAATTAGTTACTTAGTTATCTCTCTCCTCCCTTATTAGTAGCAAGACATAAAAACATAAAAAGTATAAAAATCATATACCTCAAGTTTACTTAACTATACAATCATGACATACAAGTAAGCTTGGGAAGACAACGATTGGTCAACCCATTCTTATTCCACAAAGGCACATAAGGACTTAGTCCTTGGAATTTGATTGGATCGTGCATGGATGCTCGTATTCATATGGTTGACCATAGGGATACCTCACCGCTCATCATTGGCGCTGCTGCCGAGGACTTTGTTGTTTGTGTGCTAATTAGAACATAGAAAATCTTTCACATCATTGGAATGACCTTTGGGGTTGGTTAAAGAAAAATAATAAAAAATAATACATTGCACACTAAATAGACAATCATGTCTCCTTCTTCATACGAAAGTGTTTCACTACCTAGGTCTGATACAAGGAACAATCAAAGGCATAGTACACATGATAATCTGCCAGTCCCTCAATAGTTTCATGTGGTATATGTTCATCCCAATGAATATGTACCAAACTTTATCTTTATCCTCCACCAGGATGAATAACTATGTTGGCAAGATTTAGAAGGTAACATAGTGTTACCTCCTAATCACTCTTTCCCGGGCATGTTTCTTCATGATCTCACACGAATTGGTATGTAGCACTTACAGGGAAAGTACATTGTGCATGATCATGACTCAAGAGAGTATCAACCCACGGAGGCATAGCATCTAAGGGATTTACAATAGGAGAGACTTCATGAATCCATGAAGGAAAAGTTATCACAAAACATCCCACATGTCCTAAGTGAAAATGAGTGTGGTGAACCTAGCTCAAGTAGTCACTTACACAATGATGTTCCTTCCATTGACTTTGGTCAAGGGGTTGTGTATCAGAATATTTACTCAACTATCCATAACCTAAATTCTAGTACCGATAGACACAAAGGATCTAAAAAAGGAACACAAACACATGACAAAGATGGACATTCCGATCGTAACTGCGATCGAGGCCGTGACCACCGAAGAGAAGGAAGTAGGCATCGACATGATGACAGTCCTCCTTCTTCTTCACCTTCATCATCTCCTTCACCCTCTTCTTCAAGATCTAGATGCAATCATAAAGAAAAAGGCCATGAGGATAAGGGTAAGAAAAATGAGAGTCATAGACAAAATAGTCAATAAAGGGAACAAGGACACTCTAAAGAAACACACCATGAAAGAAGGGAGAGTAGGGAACAACATGGGCATCATAAATGCCACAAACGAGATGATCACAATGAACTCCTACTTGCTACTCAAAGTATGTTAAACATAACTGAGGCTGTTAGGATCCCAACAAGGCACTAAAAGGATAGTAGGATCAAGAGATTAGACATGAACAATATCCCATGATTTGAAGGGGGATACAACGTTGATCCTCAAAATCATCTACAAGCATTTCATGATGCATGTGCATTACAAAACATAGAAAATGAATGGTAAAAATTAAAGTTGTTTCCATGAATGCTAATCAAAGAAGCAAAAAGCTGGTACTGATTCTTAGAACCAAAATCCATTCATAGGTGGAGTACCATGTTAGAATTGTTCAACGATAAGTAGCAAACGTACTCTTAAGTGTCTAACCTACGAAAGCAAATCCAAGGCTGGAAACAAGGAGGACATGAACCCTTGGATGCTACCATGGGCCAATATTATGCACTGTTACATCATTTTCCCAGCCATGGTTATTCACAGAGGGATCAACTACACCATCTCATAAATGGGCTTAGGCATGAAATGCGAAGAACCCTTAGGACTTATGCCCAATGAAGACTATCTGAGCTTAGGATCCATCAAGTACAAAGATTATTGGAGCAAGTTGCTAAAGATGAAGGTGAGTTATGGAAAAAAGAGAGTGCAAAGGAATATAATAGAGATCCTTCCCTTTGGAAGAGGGGAGTAAGATTCTATGAGGATGAAGAAGAGTCACCACTTGAAAAGATGGTGAATAAGAAAACCTTGTCTATCCAAAAATTAGTATAAGAAGTATCGGCAAAGTTAGACCAAATGGGGGATTCCATAGATGATAGATTTTAAAATGTTCTTAAAATAGTAGAGGAGTCTAGAGAGCAAGGTAGTGAATGGGAAAAGAAAAAGAGAGAGAGAAGCAGAATATGCATGTAACAAGGGTAAGGGCAAAGTTGCCATCATTGAAGAGGTTGTGGATTTGGATACAGACAATGATGGTGGATGTGAGATATGCCAATATGACCATCCTAAGGGATGTTTCCCTATAATCTCACATCTGCAAGAGTCTAGGGTATATGCACTCAACCCATGATTAAACAAAAGGAAAACACCCCAAAGGTTACCTTATCCTCAAGGTAACCCTAGGCAATTCCACCAACCCTTAACATATTATCCAAGTGGAACTCCACCACAATCAATCAAGTAGTATCAACAGTGGCAATACCCACAATCATGGGGAATGTCACCGCCATGGCAACAGTATCCTTACTAGCAACTTGACCCATATGGATACTATGTGCAG
>MNCI01022972.1:153632-184558 GCA_015680685.1 Gnetum montanum | reverse complement strand
TCTACGCAGCGCACAAACAACTAAGTTCCCAGCAACGGTGCCAATGATGAATGGCTAGGTACCCCTACACTCAACCATACGAATACAAGCATTTCATGTGTGATCTGGTCGAACTCCAAGGACTAAGTGCTTACGTGTCTTAATGGAACACTCAGGGTTAATCAATCATTGTCTTTCCAAACTTACTTATATTGTCATGGTTGTATGATTAAGTGAGCTTGAGGTATATGATTTTTATAACTTTTATCTTTTTGATGTCTTATGCTAATAAGGGGAAGGGAAAGAGAACTAAGTGACTAGTTTACATTAACTATTCATTAACTAAGTTCTAATTGTTCCTAACACCAATATTTGTTCCCACTTACCGTACACATCCTGAACTAGTGCAACGCTACTGGGATTACCAAACACTAATCGTTACTGGGTTACCAAGCACTACATGCAAGCTAGAAGTGGTCGTACTAAGTGTACTTAACTAAGAGGATTGAAGGTTGAGAGAGGGATCAATTAACTAGGAAAACATTTAACATTCAATAATAATTAATTACTAATTAGCTTAATTTGTATCCTACAAGGTTTATCATAAAGTTCATCTTTATTGCCGTACACAAATGTGTGCTCAGGTACAAATTGCTCGAATGAAGATCCGTGCACTCGATGACTCCTACTGTGGGCACACAAAAAATATTTTAACTCTGGAATGGTAAAACTACAAGAGTTTGGCTATGGGTATAAGTCTAACTAACTTGAATAAAGGATGCCACATCTTATTTATAGAAGATGAGACAAGACGCGATATCGCACGGCGGATGCGATATCGTGTATGCTATATCACGGCTCATCACCAACTAACACATGTTCACCTTGGGCTAGAAAACTTGTAATATGCCATACAAAACCAAGGGAGTCATAACTACACATTGTTAGTAAGGTAAAATGAATTTAGCAATGATAGAAAAAATGGAATATAAGGTATCTTATCATGGTCATATTGGATCCCACATTTGAGCTATGGTTAAAATAATCATCAAGCTTCTAAACCGAGTCCATCCATTACTAGTAGCATTGCATGGCATCATCTATAGGACCACCACTATGAGAACAACTAACCACCACATGAATACATAACCACTCCAATAAAAAATAAAGAAACCAATCATTAAAAGCATCAAAATAATTAATTAATTAGTGTTATGGAAGGTGTTGAACTTTAACTATTAGTCAATGGTGCATATTTAGACATGGGTTATATGTCTTTCCAACCACATGGTCAATGCTAATCTCATTCATGAAGTATCTTTGGACATGGATCACATGTCTATCTAGTCAAATGGTGGAACTAGTCCAAGAAACCACGCTATTCCTAGAAGTATCCTACCTTCAAACATGGGTCACATGCCATTGAATGATATCTCAAAAATGGTTTTAAGAGAATTATTTATTTATTTATTTATTTATTACCCTATCAAAGACCTATCTTTGGAGATGGATTACATGCCTTTCTAGTAAAATCATAGGGGAACATGAATATCTTGAATATTGCTTCCTCAAGAATAATACATACAAGAGTGATGATGCATCAATGTAGAGCCAACGGAACCTAGGATGGAATTTTAAGAAATTGGCAAATCCCCATAATATCACACTGTCATAGATTTATTAAAATTTTTAATGTAACTAGAATCACATTATTCTCATGGTAAGGACGTGTTATTATCTAGAGATAAGAGAATGGATGACGTGGTCTCACTATCATGTGTAGTTATTCCTTACATGGTTGAACAACATAGAATAACTTTTAAACTTTGTACTATGTCATCCATGCATCATAATCAACAATGGGATCAATAAAAAGATAATAGTTTCACAAAAACATAAAATAAAAAACCTAATGAAAATATAAAATTATTAAAAAATTGAAAATGTTAAAAAATAAAAAGATATTAATAATTAGGAAAATGCCAAGAAAGAAAAATTATAAATTTAGGAAAATAGAAAAACAAAGAAATTATAAGACCAAAAACTAAAAATGCACTCATAGTTTTTAATTAAAATGGATATCTTCCCCACAACTAAGGTCTAAAAATGAGATCCATAAGATTTCCTATATGGTTTTATTTATTAGATGTTAACTAAAGTCAACTTTTGTAAGTTGTTAGGATGGTAAATTTGTGAGAAACCATATTTTTAGGGGGGTGTCGGACCCCAAAAAGAAGTTCTATTGATATTAAAAGTGTATCAATTACATTAACCTGAATAAGTCATAGGTTTGAGGGGAAGGGAAAGCTGGGAGCACTATGAATGAGACTCGGGAACAACTTATAAATAAACGAGTATTAAGGGAGGAAACTCAAATTGGGGCACTATCAAACATCCACACATAGTGACTCATTACTGAATAGAATGACATAGAATTAGATGAGGCAAACAACTCTCAATTAATGACATAGAGAGTTCTAATGATGACTCCCCTCAATGGAGAGGGGAAGCTTCCCTACAGAGATTACTGATGATGAGTGTTACTGGAACGCACAGGTCTTTCCCATGGCTGCAAGAGATGAACTAGCTAATGAGTATCCAGATTGAACTTAGATGCTCGAGATGTGAGTTGGAAATGAATGAGGTGAACGATCTGCAACTTCTCCGACCTGGTGAGCAAACATATATTAGAATAATCTGTCCTTTGAAATATAACATTGCATCTTCGCTTCCAAATATAATATAAAATAATAGGCCTAATAACTTTCCACAAAAACTTGAGATTAGCAGAAGTAATGTTCAAAAAGCCAAATAGGACATCCACTTGAGAGAGGTTGTAGGATCCCTCCTAAAGCAATTGGAATTTTGTACATTGAGGTAATGGTTGGGATTATATTACAAAACCTTATTTTGTTCTAGGCACCTAATCTTGATATCATTCCTTTGCATATTATAGACTTTGTTGACTTCATTGTGTATTAGTGCTATCATCCTCTTTTTATTTAATGTTTTAAGGTTCATTAATCTCATTTTTTATTCTAGAGGAAGGACTAATTTGAGGTCACAAGTAGTGATGACTGTATAAAGCTCTATTTAGATAGGCAATTTTGGTAAATTTCCCATAAACTAGCTTATAGGAAATGTAGTCTAATAGAAGCTTCCAAGTTGAATGGTATGCCCAAAGAGCATCATTTAGTTTAGTGTTCCAATCCTTCCTCTATTTTCTAACTATTTTCATAAGAATTCTAGTAATCTATCTATTTCTCACCTTGAATTTTCCATTAGCTTGGAGGTAATAAGGTATGATTAGTTTATACTTAGTCCTTAAGCATTGCATTAGACTCTTGAATGTAGCACCTATGAAGTGAGTTCCATAGTTAGAAATTAATGCACATGACACACCAAACCTATTTAACACATATTTCTTGAAGAATTTAGTGTAATCAATAATTGCAATGGCCTTTGCCCACTTCATATAGTAGTTAATGAAAACAATTATATATGCTTTCTTATTTAAAATGGCTATGATGGAATCCATGAAATCAATTTCTCATAAATCAAATGACTCAAATGTTTGAATTCATTATTGCAACCCCTCACACCTTATAGTAACCCCACCATCACATTGATAACACTTACAAAATTTGCAAATTGATGTGTCTTTAAGAAGTATGGATCAAAAATATCTAGTCGTAAGGATCTTAATGATTGTCCTTTTTCCTACATATAAGCTCTCACAACATCCTTCATAAGCACCTTGAATTTAGCAAACATCTTATCAGATCATTTGCATAGATTTTGTAGAGGTTTTCCTCTATCTTCATGTATCATTTTACATGGTAAAGAAATTTTTGTATTCTATGCTTGTCCCATTTAGAATGAAATTTTTCTTCATTATGCAAGTGAGGTAGTCAACAAACCATGGGGTGATTTCTGCAAAGAAAATTGCAATGGTCTTTGCAAATAAAGGCTCATTAAAAATTTGATTAGAAAGAAGCTCTTCATCAATCTCATTGTCTCATCTTAATTGAGATAAATGATCAAAAAACATTCTTAGTTTCTTTTTTATAAATCATCATTATATTAAATTCCTTTAAGATCATGAATCACTGAATGATTCAAGTTCTCACAATTACCTTATTTGTAAGGAATTCAATTGCATGATGGTTTGTGTGTATAAGCACAAGATAGCCAAGCACATAATATCTAAACTTTTACAACATAAATACCACTACCATTAGCTCTTTTTCTATCAATATGTCATTTAGTTGTGCATCTATAATGCTCCTACTTATACAATAGATGTAATATGGATATTCTGATTATTCACAACCTCTAATACATAATTAGATGCATCAATCATGATGTGGAATGATCTAGACCAATTAGAAGCTTATAGGATTGGGGTATCCATAAGCTTCTTCTTTAATAAGTTAAATGTATTTTTACATCCATTAATCCAAATAAATACAACATCCTTCTTTGTTAGCTCCATCAATTGCCTTGCAATCCTGAAAAAATTCTCAATAAAACATTAATAAAAGCTTATGTAACTAAGGACTTCATGTCCTTCACTATTTGAGGTCTCTATGTGATTTCTTTAATCCCTTTGATTTTCTCTAAATTCATCTCAATCCCTCTTTCTAAAACATGATATCCTAGTACAATGCCCTCTTGGATCATCAAATGAATTTTCTATCAATTCAGCTTCAAATTGGTTTTAACATACCTTTTGAGAAATTACTTGAAACAATCTAGGGCATGAAACTTGCTTCTAGTATTATCCACTAAGTATCTTCTTATTTAAGACTACTATGTAAAATCATTTTTGCACATGTGATGCATGAAACTCACTTCTATCTATGATGCCATGCTCATTCTTCTTAACAATCTTCAAGTACAAATCTTGAATGCCCAACTTTGTATCATTTTTTGCTAAGCCATACCCTTTCCATAATAATGGGTAATTCACCCTTACTATTTTCCACATGCATTATAAGGAAATTTATTAGATAGGACCATCCACTAATGGTAATCACCACACCATCCACCTACTTCAATCAGACAATGATTGATTGAATAGCAAGTTCTAGTTTGATTTTGCTCTTTTTATTAGTGGTAGATTCTAGGCTTTATACATTTTTTGATAAATAAAATTCATGTCTAAAACTGAATTTAGTAGAGATTCGCATAATGAATTTCCTACAATATGTAAATAAATTAAGGGACTTCTCAGGTCCCTTCTATCAGAGGTCGATAACAACATAAAATCTCTCATGATATTGCAGATCATGGCCTTACAAATCATGACCATGAGTTAACCACAAGTGNTGCAGATCATGGCCTTACAAATCATGACCATGAGTTAACCACAAGTGTAGAAGGTCATGGTCTACAATACCAAGAATCATAATCTCTTACCACAACTATGTGTTGGCTAACCACAAGTCATGTTGTTTTACCAAAAGCCCACCACAGGTCATGGTCTCTCAAAAATAGAGAAATTGAACTTTATGCAAATCTTGAGATTGTCATGAGTCATGGTCAACTTGTGGTAAATGATCCCACCTTTGTGGTACCTCATGTACTTCAAATCCTTCCTAGAAGTGGGCTAGAATTCATTGGACTATTAAAAAATTAGACCATGAGTAACTACAAGTTATGTTCTTCAACCACAAGTTGCAACAAGGGTGCGGTTGCTCATCATAGGTTTTGGTAAGGTCATGATTATCTAGAAATGTCTCTGTGTTCACCATGAATCATGCTAAAGTCATGATCCTATAGGAAACAAAGAATGATGCCAAAATAAAATTTTGAAGGTAATCTAAGAAAATAAGAGGCTGAACACTAAGAAATAAAGACTAGAAACATGTTATTAAACGTCTAAACATGGTAAGGCAAGCTTGAATTAGAAGATAAACATCAATTGAGCCTTGAATTTAACTTATGTTTTCAAAGTGCATAAAACTCATATAAACTTGCATAAAATTTTTAGCATGCATTTAAATGACTTTAAATGCTTTTAGAAACATGAGAAAAGACTCTCACAAGCTAAAGAAACTTGAAGCAAGTACATGTAAAGAGATTTATGTGCTTTTACATGAAATTAACATGAAAGGACTTGTAATCCTTCATCATGAACATGAAACAAAATTGAAATTAACTTGGAACCATAAATAAGAACTAAATCCCTCAAAATAGAATATAAAATTACTTCTAAAATCTTCAATTATTCATTACTACCATGAGAAAAGATGCATAAAACTTTAAAAACTTAAGAGAACCTAAAATTGAAACATGCATGCAAGAAACATGTGATAATGCATAAATTATGAGAAACTATGAGAGAAATACTTGTAAGAACTTAGAAAAAGAATCATGAAAGGGGATTTGCTCCTCAAATTGAGAAATCCATGCTACAAGAATGTGAGAAAAGAAGATGAAAGCTAGGAGAGCTTCCCTAATGATGAGCAGCTGGGTATTTCAACACTCCATCATACAAGTCACACGTGAACACACATGACTAGATCGTAATCCATGGATGGACAACATAAGTATGCTAGTGGTTGATAGTTAGTTCATGATCATTATCTTCTCATGTTAAGTTAGTGAAGTACAAGTAGTATAGTTTAGCTCTTGGTAAGGTATATGATATCATGATGTTGTGGGCTCAAATTAATCCTAAGTACTTCCATAATGAAAATGAAAATAAAGTCTAAATCTAAGTGATAACTAATGAGCCGCGATATTTGTGATATCGAGTATGCAATATCAAAGCCTTCCAAGCAATATCAGGGCTTGTCTTGTCACCTATAAATAAGAGGTGGGCACACTTGGTTTGAGTAGTTTTTAGGTAGTTTTTTGAGTAGTTTGTTAATTAGTCTTAGCCCCTTACCCAAACTCTTGCCTTTTCTCCCTCTCAGAGTTAGAATTATTTTTGCATGCCCACAATAGGAGTCATAAAGTGAACGAATCCTCATTCGAGCATTGTGTACCTGAGCACACCTTGTGTATAGCAATAAAGACTAACTTTGTGATAAACCTTGTAGCATCCAGAATAGATTAATTAATGTTAATTGCAGTTATTTAATGCTTTCCTTAGTTAATTAATGTTCTCTCTCTCACCCTATAACTCTCATAAGTAAGCACACTTAGTATGATTACTTCAAGCATGTGTGTAATGCTTGGTAACCCAGTAACAATTAGTGTTTGGTAATCCCAACAATGTTACACTGGTTCAGGATGTGTACGGAAAGTTAGAACAGATGCTGGTGTTAAGACTAGTTAAAGCATAGTTGAGTAGTTAAATTAAATTAGTTACTTGATTATCTCTCTCCTCCCTTTGTAGCACCAAGCCATAAAACATAAAAATATATAAAAATCATATACCTCAAGTTTACTTAACCATACAATCGTGCTATACAAGTAAGCTTGGGAAGACAATGATTGACTAACCCATCCTTGTTCCACAAAGGCACATAAGCACTTAGTCCTTGGAATTTGACCAGATTGTGTGTGGATGCTCGTATTTGTATGGTTGGGCATAGGGATACCTCGCCGCTCATCATTGGCACCGTTGCCGAGGACTTTGTTGATTGTGCACTAACTAAAACTTAGGAAATATTTCTCATCGTTGGAACGAATCCTTAGGGTTAGTTACAAAAATAATAATAATAATAATATATAATACATTGCACACTGAATAAACAATCATGTCTCCTTCTTTGTACGAAAGTGTTTCACCACCTAGGTCTGATACAGGGAATAATCCGCCAATCCCTCAATAGTTCCATGTGGTATATGTTCATCCCAATGAATATGTACCAAACTTTACCTTTATCCTCCATCAAGATGAACTATGTTGGCGAGATTTAGAAGGTAACATAGTGTTCCCTCCTGATAACTCAGTCCCGAGCATGCTTCTTCGTGATCTCACATGAATTGGTATGTAGCAGTTACATGCAGAGTACATTGTGCATAATCATGACTCAAGAGAGTACTGGCCCACAAAAGCACAACATCAAAGGGACTTAAAATAAGAGAGATGTCATTAATTCATGAAGGGGAAGTTGTCTCAGAATGTCCTACATGTCATAAGTGAAAATGAGGTTAGTGAACCTACCTCAGAAGGTTTCCCATGAAACGATGTTCCTCCCGTTGACTTTGGTCAAGGGGTCATGTATTAGAACCTTCATTCAACCATCCATAACCCAGGTTCTAATACCAATAGACATAAAGGATTTGACAAAGGAACACACATACATGATAAAGATGGACATGTTGACCGTAACCACGAGCGAGGCTATGACCACCGAAGAGAAGGTAGTAGGCACTATCATGGTGATGGTCCTCCTTCTTCTTCACCTTCATCATCACCTTCACCCTCTCCTTCAAGATCTAGATGTAGTCACAAAGAAAAAGACCATGAGGATAAGGGTAGGCAAAACGAGAGTCATAGATGAAATAGTCAAGAAAGGGAATGAGGGCACTCTAGAGAATCAAAACATGGAAGAAAGGAGAGTAGGAAACAACATAGGCATCATAGACACTAGAGACAGGATGATCATGATGAACTCCTACTTGCTACTTGAAGTATGCTAGACATAACTGAGGCTGTTAGAATCCCAACAAGGCACCAAAAAGATAGTAGGATCAAGAGACTAGACATGAACAACATCCCATGATTTGAAGGGGGATACAATGCTGATCCTCAAAATCATCTACAAGCATTCCATGATGCATGTGCCTTACAAAACATATAAAATGAATGGCAAAAACTAAATTTTTTCCCATGGACACTAGTCAAAGAAGCAAAGAGCTAGTATCGATCCTTAGAACCAAAATCCATTCATAGGTGGAGTACCATGTTAGAATTGTTCAACGATAAGTACCAAACATACTCCTGAGTGTCCAACCTGCAAAAGAAAATCCAAGGATGAAAACAAGGAAGGCATGAACCCTTGGACGCTACCATGGGTCGATATTATGCACTATTACATCATTTTCTTGGCCATGGTTATTTGCAGAGGGATCAACTACACCATCTTGTAGATGGGCTTAGACATGAAACGCGAAGAACCCTTGGGAAGTATGCCCAAGGAAGGCTATCTGAGCTTAGGATCCATCAAGTGCAAATATTATTGGAGCAAGTTACTACAGAGGAAGGTGAGCTAAGGAAAAGAGAGAGTTTGAAGGAATATAACAGAGATCCTTCCCTCCTAAAGAAGGGAGTAAGATTTTGTGAGGATGAAGAAGAGTCACCACTTGAAGAGATGGTGAATAGGAAAACTTTGCCTATTCAAAATTTGGCATTGGAAGTATTGAAAAAGGTAGACCAAATGTGGGACTCCCTAGATAATAGATTTCAAACCATTCTCAAAATAGTAGAGGAGTCTAGAAAGCAAGGTAGTGAACGAGAAAAAAGAAAAAAGAAAGAAGTAGAATATGCACGCAACAAGGGTAAGGGCAAAGTTGCCATCATCAAAGACATTGTGGATTCAGATATAAATAATGATAGTGGATGTAAGATATGCCAATACAACCATCCTAAGGGATGTTTCCCTATAATCTCACATCTATAGGAATCTGGGATGTATGCACTCAACCCACGATTGAACAAAAGGCAAACACCCCAAAGATTACCTTATGCCCAAGGTAACCTAAGACAGTTCCACCAACCCATAACATATTATCTAAGTGGAACTCCACCACAACCAACTAAGCAGTATCAATAGTGGTAGCACCCACAATCATAGCACCCACAATCATGGGAAATGCCACCACCATGGAAATAGTATCCTTACCATCAACCTGACCTGTATGGGTATTACATGTAGCAACCAATCTCTCTACATGACTCTACTAGTCACATCACCCCTCAACCTCACTACTAAACACATGAGTATTATAAGACTCCTTCTCCTAGGGGTGATGTTTTACAAACATACCATCCTTGTCTTCCAGCTGCATCTCTTCCACCCTTAACTCCATTACCACCTACTCCAGTCATGCAAGGTGAGCTCCCTACCTAGTCACAACAACGCAACGCTACAAGGACTATTAATTCTCATCCTACTATTGGTCCAAACAATCGCACAAAGAAGTGACATTTCTTTAGAACCAACAGTCCAACCAAGTCCTTACTATCATAAGTGGCTAATTCTTCAAACACGTCATCACCAATCAAAACTTCAAAACTTCCTTCAACCCAAAGGCCACATTGAATGCATACGATCATGTTAACTCATGTCGTCATTGATTGGATAAAAGTTGGCCATCTTCCTAGGAAATTCTCTGATCCTGGGAGTCCTCCTATATATCTACAGATCATTGGGAATGAACCATGCAAAGCTCTTTTGGATTCAGGTTCCAATGTCAACTTAATCTCTCCAGAAATGTACAAAGCCTAGAACCTGCCTACATTAAAAAAGAGTAACATTCATTTAAAGTTGGCTGACCAATTCATCACTGTCCCATTAGGACTAGTGAAGGGCATTGTCACCACTATTTGTGGATGGTCATATCCAACTGACTTCCTAGTGATTCAAGTGAACAACAGTAAGGAAGACTTCCCAATCATAATGGGAAGAGCATGGCTAAGCACAATTGACACATGCCTAGGAATCCATGATCTTTCTCTAAAAATATCAAAGAAAAATATGTTTGGAAAGATCGAGAAGAAGAAAGTTCCATGCATCGCATACAGTAATACATAATTGTGTGCAGAAGTCGTGGTTTGTACTACATTTAACATTGCATGCATGCAATCATTGTGCACAAGTGACTAATATACAAAGATGCCTATATGCAGTAGCCACAAGATGAGAAGGCACCTAGTGGTTGATGGCTAATCAAGAGAGCAGTTCAACTATATGCATGAAACCAACTGAGGGTTTGACTTGCACTTACATCGATAGCATAAACACATTAGATCAAGTCCATCGCCAACTTCCAAGTCTTGACATTGAAAATATCAACTAGGGGAAGTTGGAAATCCCTGATAAGTTTAAGTAGGAGCCCCTTGAGTTAAAACCATTGCCCACCAGTATGGAATACACATTTCTCAAGAATGAAAAACTAGTAATTATTAACGCTAGGCTCGCTCCTCAACAAAAAGAGAGATTGCTGACAGTGATAAACAAATGGTCAAAAGCCTTCGCTTGGTCATATCTCGAATTAACTAGAATAGATCCTAAGATATGCCAACATAGAATTTACACTGATCCCTCCATGAAGCCTCGACAGCAACTGCAGCGGTGACTTAACCCAAAGCTTAAGCAAGTGGTTAAGGAAGAAATTGAACAACTTCTAAAAGCTGGGTTCATATACCAGATTGCTAATAGTGAATGGGTTAGTCCCTTATTTATTGTACCTAAGAAGGGAGGCAAATGGAGGGTGTGTATAGATTTTAGGCTACTGAATATGGCAACATTCAAGGACCACTTTCCATTGTCATTCGACAACCAAGTCTTAAACACCATTGCAGGGCATTGCTACTATAGTTTTCTAGATAGGTATAGTGGGTACAACCAAATTCAAATAGCCCCAAAAGATCAAGCCAAAAATACATTCACCAGCCCTTAGGGAACATTTTCATACAAAAAAATGTCATTTGGCTTATGCAATGCCCTTACAACATTTCAACAATTAGTTCTACGCATATTCCAATAGCAAATAGGAAATGGTGTGGAAGTCTTCATGGATGACTTCTCCACTTACGAAGCGAACTTTAATCAAGCCTTGGATCGGTTAGAGCAAGTACTAAAGTGATGTGTAGAAATCAACTTAAGGCTCAACTAGCAAAAAAGTCATTTAATAGTCCAAGAAAGCATCGTATTAGGGCATAAGATTTTGCAAATAGGGATAGAGGTAGACCCCGAAAAGATTAAAATCATCTAATGAATCACTTGGGAACCTAAAACTATAAAAGATATTTGATTATTCCTTGGACAAACTGGCTCCTACCGACGATTTATTGAGAACTTTTCAAAGGTTGCAAAACCATTGGTTGAACTAATGAAAAAGGTCGTACCTTTCGAATGGATCAGGGAATGCAAACTAGCTTTTCAAACTTTAAAATAGAAGCTCGTAGAAACACCCATTCTGCAAGCTCCTGACTAGTCCAAACCATTCCATATAATGACTACTGATGCATCCAACTATGCCTTAGGAACTATACTTACACAGTTAGATGACCAAAAATGTCCTTATTACATCCACTATGCAAGTAGGAGTATTGCTGGTGCACAACTTAACTACACCACAACAAAGAAAGAATTAATGGTTGTAGTGTTTGCACTAGAAAAATTTAGGCGCTATGTCTTGGGCTATAAGGTATTCATGCACATGGATCATAGTGCAATAAGGTTTCTAATGAATAAACCAATGATGAGCCCTAGCATCATATAATGGCTCGTAATCTTACAAGAGTTTGATCTTACAATGATTGATCGTAAAGGCACCGAGAACATAATTGTTGATCATTTATCTCGGTTGCGATGGGACAACAAAGAGGATGAATATCTTCTCTCTAATCATTTCTCTATCTTTGTAGTTGTAGCAACTAATCAATTAACCACATAGACAAACTGGTATAGTAGTATTCTCACCTATCTCCTTACACAACAAACACCACAAGAGTTAGATGCTAAAAAGAAACAACAATTTCTTCACCAAGCCAAGTATTTTATGAAGATCAATGGGAAACTTTATAAAGTATGTCCTGATGGCTTGGTCCAATGGTGTTTTCCCAAGGTGGATTAATTACAAGTTCTCTAAGATGCCCATGAGGGTCCTTATGGGGATCATTACGCTGGGAGATGAACAGCCATTAAAATCTTACTTGCAGGATATTATTGGCCTACATTATTCCAGGATGCCCATCATTTCATCCAATCTTGTAAGCAATGTCAACATGATGGGGGAATGACTACTAGAATGGAGGGTCGACAACAATGGATTCAACCTTTAGAAGAACCCTGTAATATTTGGGGAATTGATTTTATGGGGCCTATTACACCAATGTCCAATGGAAAAGCCTACACCATTGTTGTCATTGACTACTTCACAAAATGGGTAGAAGCAGCCACCGTTAAGGATTGTACATCATCTATAGCTGCACAATTTATTCAACAACAAGTTGTAAATAGGTTTGGTGTGCCGCATGCACTTATTTCAGATAATGGTACATACTTCACAAGTGCAAATTTTTGGAAATTAATGCAATGCTTAGGGGTTGAGCACAAACTGACTACACCATACCACCCTCAAGCAAATGGTCAAGTGGAGGTTACCAATAGGGACATTACAAAGATATTGACAAGAACTATTAGCAAGTATATGAGAGATTAGAACACCAAACTAAATGATGCTTTTTAGGCATACCGCTCCACATGGAAACTCCCTATAGGCTACTCTCTCTATGAGTTAGTGTACGATAAACTTGTAATGCTCCCTATTCAAGAAAAACTCTGTACACTATCCATAGTGTGTGATCTCAACCTTGACCTTGATCTAGCACAAAAAAAAAGCTAATGAACCTTAACTTGCAAGATGAGAATCGACTAGTCACCTTGTCATCTAACAAATTGCACAAGGCTTTTAATAAACAACATCATGACCTAAGGATTAGGAAATTTAAATATCAACCAAGAGATAAGGTTCTCTACTGGAATCCCACACATGTGCCACAACGAACTAAATTTCAAACACTGTGGGAAGGACCTTATATCATTCACGCAACTTTTCCTTCAGGGGCCATGATGATTTACAAACCTGAGAGCTCAGACAAGAAACTATTGGTCAATGTCTAACAAACCAAACCTTTTCATGAGCCTAGGACAGCTAGTACCAATGCTACCTCTATTGGCAGACAAACTTGCTCATTATTTCAAATCTCCTCCCTCCAACTCAGTCGTGGGGGCAACAGCCACCAATGCTAACCATTCAAAGCCCTCGATTCCTTTTGTATTTTTGTTTTACACATTTTTGTTTTCCACATTTTTCAAATTTACTTATTTTTTTTTCCACCATCATTCACAATTTTACTATTTCTTTGTTTGATTTACTTTTATTCATCTTACAATAAGTGCTCATGATGGTGGATTGTACTATAATAATGTTGATTGCTAATGTTTGGTTTTTACCTTTGATTTTCAATGTTGATACTAAGATATGGTTCTTTTGATAAAATAGGCAATGAGTCCACATCACCCATTGATCCATTCAACTCTGTGGTCTCCCTTGGTTTTGGAACTGTACTATCCATTTTTCTAACTAAACTTATTAATGAATTGGTGGCTTGGTATTCTTCAAATTGAGGAAGGACTCAATGGTTGAAAAGGGTGTGACTTTAAGGGGATTTGATGCACGTGTGCTGGCTATTCTCTTGGGTACTTGGATTCTTTCCATGGGTTTTTTGCCATTCTACCATTGATCAAATATTAGGAAGCTGAGTGAATAAAAATAAGTCTTTGCATGGTGTGGTTCTCACATGAAAAAAAAAGTACACCATAATATCAAAACTACACGTATCCTTGCTCATTTGTGATTGTGTTGTGTGTGTAGATGGTGATTACATGAACAATGGACTAGGATAGGAGGAAGCACTCGGGATGGATTAGAGCTAGAGTGTTTACACCGGGAACAAGTTTGGTCGTGTGGCTATGGATAAACAACAAAAGGCGCAATCATAATGTCAGCAGCAACGCGCCTCATTTTCTTTTCTCTCTCTTCAAGCTATCAAATGAGGGTCTGGATGTCATCTATGTATAGTGTTCACCACAAAGGGCGTAAACACCAATGTTGTAATATGTTTGTCAATCCATTCACCGGCACTTTGAGTCTGTTATTCCCTATCACTGTCAATTCTCATTCATTCAATAATCCCATACCTTTCCAATATTTTGTAAGGAACTTCAGGATGAGTTTTCATTCAGTCATGGAGGTATGATGAGCCATGATATTAGGTACACGATATTGGAGCCTTCCAAGCGATATCGGGCATCCAATATCGAGGCCTATCTTGTCACCTATAAATAAGAGGTGGGCACACTTGGTTTGAGTAGCTTTTAGGTAGGTTTTTGAGTAGTTTGTTAATTAGTCTTAGCCCCTTACCCAAACTCCTACCTTTTTTCCCTCTCAACATTAGAAATATTTCTACATGCTCATAATAGGAGTCATAAAGTGAACGGATCCTCATTCGAGCATTGTGTACCTGAGCACACCTTGTGTATAGCAATAAAGACAAACTTTGTAATAAACCTTGCAACATCTAGAATAGATTAATTAATTTTAATTGTAGTTACTTAATGCTTTCCTTAGTTAATTAATGTTCTCTCTCTTACCCTATAACTCTCATAAGTAAGCACACTCAGTATGATTACTTTGAGCATGTGTGTAACGCTTGGTAACCCAGTAACAATTAGTTTTTGGTAATCCCAGCAGTGTTGCACTGGTTCAAGATGTGTACGGTAAGTGAGAATGGATGTTGGTGTTAGGACTAGTTAAAGCATAGTGGATTAGTTAAATTAAATTAGTTACTTAGTTATCTCTCTCCTCCCTTTGTAGCAACAGGCCATAAAACATCAAAATATATAAAAATCATATACCTCAAGTTTACTTAACCATACAATCGTGCCATACAAGTAAGCTTGGGAAGACAACAATTGACTAACCCGTCCTTGTTCCATAAAGGCGCATACGCACTTAGTCCTTGGAATTCAACTGAATCATGCGTGGATACTCGTATTTGTATGGTTGAGTGTAGGGATACCTCACTACTCATCAATAACTATAATGTAAATCTATTCTCGCCTATGGTGATAAGCATCCATTCCTGGCTTGCCGTACATGCCCTGAGCTCATGTAATCATTACTAGAATTACCAAGTGAATTCACTACTGAGCAAATCAAGTGAAGTCACTACTGGATTACCAAACAATTACACTTAATGCTTGAAACTAGTCATACTTACACCACCTTACTAAGGAAAATTATGAAAGTAAAGTGTTTGATAAATGTAAATGACATAAAAGTAAACATGCTAGAAAGTAAAATTAACCTAAGTAAAATAAACTAAGTAGAGTGTTGTAATGGTAAGAAACAATCTCAATCTTTATTACCAGTCATGAATCGTTTCTAGGTACAATCCACTTGAATAAAGACTCTATACAATTCTTAGTTACCACAATACAAGCATTCACTTCTAACTCTAACTCTAAGTGTAACTCATCGAAAGAAACTGTAAGAATTTTACTAAGTGTTGCAAAAACGTTGTTCTAATGATGTGATGATGGGTTGGTATTTATAGTCATGAATACGATCTACCACATCATATCTATGATGACATAAACATAGCAACAAAAGTGTAGATATAATATCACATCATTTGACTTAATGGATTTTATCATTTCCCCACAACTGACTACATACTCATCCTCGAGTTAAAAAAAAGGAGGATAAAGTTCCTTGTAAAATTATAAGATGTATTCGAGATTTGACATGACTACTTATATACATTGCTAACTTGACTCTAAATGTCACATTATGGTTCAAGTGGTATTTACAAAATTACGATGCATTACATGAGTGACAAAATTTAAAAATTTAAAACAACAAAAAAATGGTAAATCTTGATGTATCCTTATGTCCCTAATGATAGTGGATCCTCCATTAGCTTCTTTAATTTATCATTGGACTTTGAAATTTGATATATGTTAAGTAATGCTTAAAGTTTCTCTTCTTTTGATCTAGGTTCATGTACTATCTAGGAAAATTCTACGATGTTAGCTGGAGTCAATACCTCCCATGTACATGATAGCTATGGAAACATCTTGTTTGCCTTTACATACCAAACTGCAAACTATTTTCTTTCTTCTTCAAACTCTCTGGCCACTTTTCTTAACTAATGATAATCTATCATTTTGAGGACCAAGTTTGTTGCTACATCCTTCTGGTCCTAGTAGCTAGCTTTGACCACTTCAAGTTCAAAGTTTGTAATATGCAATTCTTGTTGCACATCCTTTCTATCTACAAACTCATTCTTATATAATGCATAGGTTGTGGCCACTTGCTACTCTAGTTCATTTCTAGGCCTTCCTACTATGAGCATGGCTAGATTAGCATACCAAAGGTTTGCTGATCCCATATACTATGTAAGGTCTTTGATTTGTAGGTTCTTGTTCTTCACTTTAGCTTGATGGACATGGGCGAGACCATCAAGGATTGACTACCAATCATGTGTTTATGTAGTTATAGAGTTTATTTTGGCTTTAGCTAGCTTTAGTTCTTTTTCATTGATTTAATTTTACATGTCCACTTGGCCTCTAAAGTGCTCTTTTAGCCTTTCATGCTTTTGGGCCTTATTCTACAACACATTAATCTTAATTGCTAACTTTTGACAACTAGCATAGAATTATTTCATTAATAGTGTTCTATTTTCTCTAGTTAATTTTTGCATATCCTGAATGACTCTTGGAAATTATTCTTTAATATAACTGATGCTTTCTTTGAGAACATTCTTCTATTTTTTTATATTTATCAACCTTGTATTTTCAGTAGTGATTCTTTGGTTTTTTTCTTGAAGGGTAGTTAATGCTTTGCCATGTGCATAAGTTTAAGCTTATTCTACAAAGGTATTCCATGGTTCCTTCTCCTTTTCCATCTCTTCTTGGATGTTTCTAGCTATGAGCTGGATCATTTGTTTAGTATTGAATTCATCAAGCTAGTCTAGTGCTATGTATTGTGCAAGGTCTCTTTTTTCTACTCTACCAATTCAACTTGCAACCTCTGCACTTCATTCTTTGCATGTTCAACTCTTGTTTCAACCATTATCATCTTACCCTTTGTTGAGATCAAATATGACTAAACTACAATGATATCATTGCAAATATCAAAGAGATTTTACATTACTTGGCCTATCTACAACAATCAATCTAGGATGTCTTCGTGTTCATATAGGGGCATGGATGTATCAACTATCATTCCAACATCTCTGGATCCAATAATATCTATCGATGATACAACTGGAATATTGAATGATTGTTTGATGTGAGCTATGATCACCTTTGTTATTCATGTTACATCCTACTATTACATTACCATAACTGTGGCTCCTTCTCTTATCTCTAGCACGACTTGAAAAGATGTAGCATTCCCAGAGATTTTTTATGCCTAATCTTCATCTTCTCCTACCTAAAATGAGATTTTACAACTATCAGGTCCATTTGATACTGCAAGTCTTATGGAATAATCTCTGATTTTATATAGTACAAAACCTTTCCTAGTTCCCCAACTTATGGTTTTGGTAATTTACTACAAATATCTCATTGAAAGTCAATAGTCCTATTATGCTAGTGGAGCACTTAATCTAGATCTATTACCAACCGGCGTTAACCCACTAGGTCCAACTTCTACTTGTCCTATGGTTGGAATGTTGCCTACTAGTATGGATCTTGTTACTCCCTCAATGCCTGCTGGTTTTTCTAGTTGATCTTTCTTTGAAGGTACTAGTTTTGACATTTCAACATAAGATGCATTCTAGGCCTTATGTAATACATTATTTGTGTAGCCTACAATCCCAGCTTCCATACATAATCTTCTGATGAGACAAGGGAATGGTAATGTGAGTTTCCTTGCCTTCTTTCCTTCAAATCTCTTTTAAATGTCTAAAAATAATAAATGAGCCAGATTTTCATTGAATTTCCCCATAAGAACAATGCTTCCTCTTGCAATGTAGGTGAAAATTCTCATAAGTATTTTGGTGGAAAAAATATGGTAGGTTCCTATCTTGAAGTATATTTTCTCCTTAGTAGACAATTCACTATATTCTTTATCTATTTTGTCATATGCGCTTTGTAGCCATAACTTCTTTGCCTCTGTGTCGGATCTTGTAGATATTTACATAATATTCACTCTGACATTAGGAATATTGAGTTTCTTTGTAATTGCTTCCACTAAGTAAGGCACTATGACTCCTTTAATTTTAACTGTAGTATCATCCTTCTCATTCTTCCAAAATTGGTACACTTCTCCTAAGTGTCATTCTCCACTACATGATAGAATTGGCCATAGGGGAGAGGCTTGGAATTGTTCTTGTACATTGGCAAGTGCAAATTCCATGAATGGTCCAAAGTTGAGTGGCACGATAACTGTAGACATGATTGGTTTTTCTTGAATGACCTAGAGACATTCTACTAACAACATGAGGTGCTATCATTGCTCTAGAACTAGCAATACTTTAGCCCCAACTTTTGCAGAGTGTTATGTTGTAGGTGTTTGCCAATGGATGCTAAAGGATTAAGCCTCCTACTCTACTTGTGGAGTATGTTCTCCAGCTTGTCCTCTACCTCTACCTCTAGGTATTTTGCTTTCTTGCTATGAGGGTCTTCTTTCTGTGGGTCTTTTAAGAGCCATCTGTAATCATCAAGAATTTGTTTAAGATTACCCAAGGATTTCAAATAGGCTTCTAATGATCCATAGTCCTTTCTTGCATTATAGAATTTGCTTGCAAGTTTATCCTTATTATTACTTATAGCTCTTATTATGATTGTAGAGTTAGAAAAATTTCAAACTTTTCAAAAAGAAATCCTTATTCATTGTTCTTTTGATTGTTATGACCTCTCACAATTATTATATTTTTTTTTTTTTTTGTGTGACTAGATGGGTGGTTAGGAGAATTGGTTAAAATATGCTTATTTGTTCTTATTCTTACCCTGAATATAATCTTTAGGCATTAGAGAAATTTGGCCCAATTTGACTTATTTATGTGTAGCACTCTTCCTCATGACTAAGTTGGTCACTCCATTATCAAGAAGGTTTGAAAATCATGCAAATCAAAGCTATGGTAAGAAAATAATGATGCTTGGAAGGTTGCCTACCAAAGGATTAGAAAAACAACATGAACTCCCTTTACTTGGAATGTAAAAAATGAAAAATTTCCTAACTCCTGCATGTATATATAGATAGTTTATAATGGATACATCCTACATACAACATCATAGCTATGACATATTGGGGCCTAATGCATTGTAGCTACAACATCACCGTCAAAAAATTTTGGATTTTAAGCAAGTTTTGTTGAAAACATTAGGATAAATGAATAGTTTGGAAGATGTAGAGGTGGTCTAAAAGGGTATTTGATCAAAGATGATGCTCAAAATATGATAATTTAGCAGTGAAAGTTTGTGAAAGACGGAATCTTTGGCAAAGAAAGTCAATGAGATATATAGGAGATGCTAGTAGGGATTGCCAAATATATGATCAGTTATGAGAATGTGGAAAAGTGAAAATTGATGATTGAAGTGTATTGGAGATACAAGATTATGTGGAATTGATCATTAGGTATAAAGCACATGAGTTATACAACTAGATCCTCCCCAAAGTAGGCTCCAACCCTTAGCTCCCTTATATAAGTACACCTACAACTATGAGTAGGAACTCAAGGAGTTGAATGTAAAACATACCTCTCTTTCAAAACACACATATGTTAGGATTTCCTGATGAGAAAATGATATTATATTATCCAAAACCATTAAATTATGATTATTTATAATAGTGACATGGGATGGTAGTAGAAGGGATTGCAGGAATTAGGATGTGAGGCATCTTACAATAGGCATAATGGATTCTTATGTGTAATATCTATTTAAAGTAATCATTAACCTTTCCATCCAAGATCTAAACCAAGTCCATACCACTTAACAATGACATCACATTGCATCATCCCAAAATTAACAACCACAAAACTACCACTACTACAAGAAGTATCAACACTTGCTAATCAAGTTCAATGAAGTAGTTTATTAATAGCACACTTTATTTTTTAAAGGAGACTTGGCCATTGGATAAAGGAGTGCCTTCAAGCATGGGCAACATGTCTTTCTAGCCTTGTAATCAATGCAAGTTCAAGAAACCTTGAATGTTTTGAGAAGTCTCCTACCTTCAAGCATAGGTAACATGTCTTTTCAATGGAACTCCCAAAAATTTTTATTCTATGCATTTATTATGTTATTACTATGTCAACCTTACCAAAGGACTATCTCTAGGCATGGGTAACATGTCTTTCTAGTGACATGGTAAGGCAACACTTATTTTAGACTTCCATGTTTTCTTAGAACTCAAGTAAATAATACAACTTAATAGCAAAATAAGACCTATATTAGTAGTCCTAAAGAATCTACAAATGCCCTTGATGTCACACCCTTTTCATTCCTACTTGGTCCTTCACTCTTCTATCCAAGAATAATGATCATAAGTTTATTTTAGTTTTTTTGTGAAAAGAATGCCATTATGTCCATGGTAATAACCTCTTATTGTTGGAAATGAGTAGATGGATGATGTGTTCTCACTATATATAGAACTAGTCCTTCAATGAGTTGATAATATAGAGTTATATTCACATTATTGGAAGTATATCTTGTTTTATTCCTTTGTAATTTATTAGAAAAATCAACAAAAATATGTACAAGAAAGATGATGAAACATTATAGAAAAATGTTGAAAATAGAAATGGTCAAAAATTATTAAAGAGTGAAAATTAATTCAAGAAATAGAAAAGGGTATAAAATAATGGAAAAATTAGTAAGAAATGAAAAAAGATAAAAAAAAAAAGTAGAAAAGAATCAAAAGAAAAATTTGTGCCTAAGTGTCAAGTTCAACATCCCCATGACTATACTAAGAAGTGGATGTTCAAAACATTGAGCAAGTGGTAGTGTGCCTGGTAGATAGGGTAAAGTCCTTAAAAGAGTAGGAAAAGTCATAATATGGCTTGACTTATTAAATATTGATAAGAATCAACTTTTGTGGGTTGCTTGGATGATAGATTTGTATGATGCCAGATTGGTATGTTACATGGATGATATAGGGTCCTTTCCATAAGATTTAGAACTTAGCCTTTTATGGCACATGATTGCAATTGTAACAGAGGACTTTATCACTTGGTTGAATTAACACTTATCTTATTTTAGCGTCATGTCTATTTTTGGAGTACTTTTTGTAAATTTTGTTACTCAATTGATTGACTAATCTATTCTCATTTAAGCAATTAAGATTCATGAGGCATTCTCATTAAGCTCGACTTAAGTCAAGATAAAGTGTACAAGTGGTGGAAAGGGTATTAAGTTCTACTTGGATTGGTAACAAGCATAGTTTACTATAAACTAACTCATATGGGGAATACCCTATAGGAAGTTTTCATGCTAATCTATATGCTCATAGAACACCATTAAGTTTAGTGCTCCAATCCTTCCTATATCAACTAACTATTCTAGTTAATATTCTTATGATTTTCTAATTAGTCACTTCTGCTATTCCATTTGTTTGGGGATGGTATGGTGTAGTTAGTTTGTGATTCACCCTAAGTTGTTGCATTAGCTTTTTGAATATAGCTCCTATAAAATAAGTCTTGTTATCTAATATGAGCATGTGTGACACTCCAAATCTATTCACCATGTGTTGTTAAAAGAACTTAGTGGCTATTTTGGCTATGCAACCCTTGACTACAATTACTTCTACCCACTTTGTGCAATAATCAACTATTACTATAATGTATGATTTTCTATTGGACATCGACATGATGGATCCCATAAAATTAATTCCCCACATATCAAATGATTCCAATGGTTATATTCATTATTGTGGACCTTTATTCTTGATTGTTAATCTGTTGTTGCATTAACACCTCTCATAGGATTGGGCAAACTAGTATGCATCTTGAAATATGGTAGGCCAAAAGTAGCCTACCATCATTAGTTTAAGTATCATCTTTCATCTTGCATAGTGACCACCACATGGTCCTTCATGTGCATCTTGTAAGGTTTTTTGCAGGTCTTTTTTAGAAACACACCATCTAATTAGTCCATCAATACAAATCATATAGAGGTTTTCATTAATTTCCATATATTATTTCTCAATGCAAGAATTGCTACTTGGTTTCTTGTCCCATTCAACAAGAAGTTTTTGTGTAGTGAGATAGGTCATATAATGAAAGATCCATGGCTTCTCTATTGAGGCAATCACCATTGTTGTTCTTGTAAATAAATTTTCATCAAGGAATTGGTTTGATAATGGTTCATCATTATCTCATGGTTTTCATTTGAGTCTAGATAGATGATTAGATACAATGTTTTTGGTTACCTTTTTTATTTATCATGGTAATGTCAAATTCCTAGAAGCCATCTTATCATCGTTGGGCTAACTACTAGTTAATTCATCAGAAATTTGATAGTGCTATGATCCATATGGATATAAATAGAATATCCAAGCACATAATGTTTGAATTTCTCAAGTGCATATACCATGACATAAGCACCTTTTCTATAGTGGTGTAATTAAGTTGTGCCCTAGTGATGCTTTGACTAGCACAGTGTATATAATAGGATCATCCTTGATCATCCAGCTAAGTGATTATTACTCCTAGTGCATAGTTTGAAGCATCTTTCATAATGTGGAAGAGTTTGGATTAATTTAGGGTTTGAAGGGTTAGTGTTTTGATCAATTTCTATTTTAATGTCTCAAATTCCTTCTCATATAGTTCTATCCAATGGAATGATGCATCTCTCTCTTTGAGTTCTACTAGTGGTTTTGCAATTTTTGAGAAATTTTTAATAAATATTCTATAATATCCTATGTCTCTAAACAACCCAAAGCTTATTTAGAATCTAGCTCATAAGTGAAGAAGTCATCCATAAAAACTTCAACCCCATTACTAATTTTCTTCTAGAGGATACTAAGTACAAGTCTTTGGAATGTAGTGGGTGCATTACACAAATCAAAGGGCATCTACTTGTATGAAAATGTCCCCCATGAACTAGTGAATGTGGTCTTTTCTTAGTCTTTTGGGGTAATGCAGATTTGATTGTACCCACTATAGCCATCTAGAAAGTTGTAATATTGGTGTCCTGCTATAGTACCTAGGACTTGGCCAACAAATGACAAATAAAAATGGTCCTTAAATATTTCCATGTTTAATAATCTAAAATCAATACAAACCCTCCATTTGGAATCCTTCTTTGATACAATCAGTAATGGGCTAATCCATTCACTCTCTACTATTGGATAGATAAAGCATGCTTTTAACAATTTTTCTAACTCTTGTTTGATAACTTCTTTAAGCTTTGGATTTAACCTTCTTTGAGGTTGGTGACATGGTTTGATAGATGGATATATATAGATTTGATATTGGCATATATGTGGGTCAATTCCAGTGATCTCATCATTGAACCATGTAAATGCAGTTTGCCATTTATTTATCACTTCCAGTAATTTTCTCTTTTGTTCCTTATCAAGTTTGGCATTTATAATTATAATTTCTTATTGCTTAAAAAGGCACATGAAAGTGTATCTAGTAGGGTTTTTAGTACTAAGGGTTCTAGTTCATGTGTCTCTTGTATCTCTAATCTTTCCCATTCAATATGTTCTTCTTAAATAACTCAATGTGAAGAGGTTATCTTTTAAACTATTCCAGCTTATCAATTTCTTCTATGTAGGCACTTATGATTCTACTTGTAGGTTCCATGCATATATTGGATACAGTCTCCTCTTTAGGTATCAATCATTGGGTGTCTTCTTGTTGGGTAGCTACTACATACAAACACTTTTATATACACATATCTTTTATACATGCATTGCATGTTATAATGGCATTGTTTTTATGACCCACATTTTTTGCACACAATTACAGTTGTTATTGTTGTATGCAATACATGGAACTCGATGTCATTGTATGATTCTAGCTTCATATTCCTTGGAGATTCCTAAGGACAAGTCTCTTATTCTAAGCTTAGCATCCACAATGCTAAGCCATGCTCTTCTCATAATTATAGGAAATTCTCCTTTGTTTTTCCCCACATGTATGACTAAGAAGTTAGCAGGATAAGACCAGCCACTTATGATGGTGATATCTTCTACCTATCTAAGTGGGATAGTGATTGATTGATATGCAAGCTCTAGTTAGATATGTACAAGCTTTGTACATATCCTATGAAATCAGATTTACTCTTGACCTAGAATCTAGTAGAGCCATGCGAGGTTTATGTCCTACTATGTGGAGATATGTTCTCTTCTTGGAAAGTGCTCTTGCTTTAACCTAATGTGTTACAATTTGAGTGAGCATGACAATGATCAAATTTAGGTCTATAGAATGTGGAAGTGCAGTGTTTCCTTGAGGAGTATGTGTAGATCGGATGGATGTAGGTGAAGTCCCCATCCTTCAAATCCTTTTGGACTTGTTTTAAAAAATGAACGTTTCTTAGCTCTAAATTCATTTACATCACATTCATTTGTGTATTAACTATCCTAATAGTATTCTTTTATTACAATTGTGTTGACAGTTCTCCTTACATGATCGATGATGGCACGAGTCGTAGGAAGTTAGGAGGTTAGGTTGATGAGGTAGCTATTGGTTGGTGTGCATAAGAATTAGGATTCATTCGCGAAGTAGTATGTCTATGATACTCTTGTGGATATTAGGAAGAGGAGGTGTGGACTAAAGCATTCCCTAGAGAGATTGGATGTTGAACGTAATATCCATAAGGGTTTGGTTGCCTATATGGATACTGCTACCTTGATGGTGGCATACCCCACACTTGTGATTGTTAACACTATTTCTTGCATATCTCCTGTGATTGGGGATAGGCTCTACTTGGATAATATGATGGTTGGTAAGGTTTTTGGAGGTTACCTTGTGGGTAAGGTAATCGTATTAGCATCTGTTTCTTGACAAATCTTGGGTTAATCACATATGACCCAAATTCTTGTAAGTGATCCATAACAAGACAACATCCTTTAGGATGCTCATATTGGAATACTTTACATCATTCTTCATCTTCCCAACTGGAGTTTGTTAATTCTTCAACTATAGCAACTTTTCCTTTATGTTTGTAATCTTCTTATCTAGTATCTCTTCTTTTCTTCCTTTCTTTATTTTTCTTCAAAGCTTCTTCAATCTTTTCCTTTACTCTCTTGAGTACAATAGCAAATTTTGTATCCACAGAATCCCACATTTTCTCTACCTTAGTCACAATGTCATTGACTAGTTTTTGGATGAGTAGAGTTTTTCTCTCAATTACATCATCCAAAGTTTCTTCTTCCTGTCTTTCGCATATTCTCACATCCTTTTTCCTCATTGTGGGATCTCACTCTTCAACCAGTTCTCTTTTCTTTAATTCTCCTTCCTCTTTTGCAACTTGGCCTATCAATCTTTGAATTTGATGGGTTGTCATTTCTAATAACCTACCTTGGGCATATACCCTAAGAGTTTCTCAAGTCTTATTCCCTAACCCATCAATGATATGTCTAAGTTGTTCCCTTTGAGAAAATCTATGGAATGGGCATCTATGTAGTAATGAACAGTACCTATTCATTACCATGTCAAAGGATTCATGTGTCCTTTGCTTCCATCCTTAAATTTGTTTACTTAAATTAGATACTCTAGAATAAGTTTAATACTTGTCATTAAAGAGCTCCATCATGGTCTTCCATCTCCAGATTGTTTCTAGTTCTAAGGATTTGTACTAGCTTTCCAACTTTAGTTTCTACTAATCATTCTCTATGTTTTGAAGGGCACAAGCATTGTGAAAGGCTTAAAGATGGTATTGTGGATTAGCATTGTATCTGCCTTCAAACTTGTGAATGTTATTCATATCAAGTCGCTTAATGCAACTATCCCTTATGTACTTGATGGGGATGTACACTACTTCTCTAATATTAATTGTATTATGAGTGGCCTGTAAGGATTCTTCATGATCATCAGGTTTGTAGACTGTTGTAGTTATGAATCCTTCACTGCTCATAATGCTCTCTTTCTTCATGTCTAATCCTATATCTTCTTCTTTTGTAATTATCCTTTTCTTCATTAAGATGTCTTCTTCGATGCTCATGTCTCTTAGGATCCCTTTGCCTTTCACTATTATGATCTCTTATTCTTCTTTCTTTCTTGTCATAATTTTTGAATAAGTGTGAGGATGAAGAGGAAGAAGTTGGAAAATGGTATCAACTAGTTGTCTTTCTATGACTCCTTAATTTATCCCTTTTTGATTCAATGGAGGTTCTAGGCCTTCAATTCCTCCTAAGCATGGAGTCTTCATTATCTCCTTTGGATGTTTCCATAAGGGTTGAATGTAATTGTATCCTAAAGGGATCTTCAATATAGATAACAAGTGTTTGAGATTAAGATCCATGGGTTTGATAGAATTTCTCTATATGGAACATTGCATCATTTCTTTCCTCTGGGATAATCATTTGTGGTACTTCCTTTTCTTTATCAAGCTCATGTCTTGTTTCCATAGCAGCATCCCTTCTTACTTGAGCTTATGTTGGCTGGTATGGTTGGATCATATGATCTATAATGTGGTATCCTTCCTATACATGACTAAGGTTTGACCGTATGAGGGTTGCTTGTAACATTAATCACATAGAACATTCTAGAGGTAAAAGGATGTTTTCTTGTAAATCTCTCCACCTTAGCTATTCATCCTAGTGAAAGACAAATGTAAAATCAAGATAATATAAATCAATATGAGCATAGGAGATTCTAGTTTACCTAGGTGCACTCCAATCTTCTTCGTCATATCCTTTGTCATGGTTTTTAGGAATTTCATTAGCAAGTGGTAATTTTTCCTTAAGTGTTTTTTATGAGTTTACATATGTGTGCATGTTAAAATAATTAATTCAAGTGTGAAAGATAGACTTTGTAATTCTTAATACAATGAACTCTGTAAAATCAACTACTAAGCAAACATTGGCACATCCTCAGCAACAGTGTCAATGATGAGTAGCTGGATATTCCAACACTCCATCATATAAGTCACGAGTGCACACATGAGATCATATCGTAATCTGTGGATGGATAATGTAAGTACACTAGTGGTTGATAGTTGGTTTATGATTATTGTCTGCTCACATTCAGTTAGTGAAGTGCAAGTAATATGGTTTAACTCTTGGTGAGGTATATGATATCATGATGTTGTAAGCTCAAATTAATCCTAAGTGCTTCCATAATGAAAATGAGAATAAAGTTTAAATCTAAGTGATAACTGAAATGTAAAACTATTCTAGCATATGGCAATAAGCATCTATTTCTGGTTTGCTATACATGCCCTAAGCTCATGTAACCATTACCGGGACTACCAAGTGAATTCACTATTGAGAAAATCAAGTGAATTCAATATTGGATTACCAAACAATTACACTTAATGCTCAAAACCAGTCATACTTATACTGTCATACTAAGGAACATTGTGAAAGTATTTGAGAAGTGTAAATGACATAACAGTAAACATGTTAGAAAGTAAAATTAATCTAAGTAAAGTAAACTAAGTAGATTGTTGCAATGGTAAGAAACAATCTCAATCTTTATTGTTGGTCATGAATTGTGTCCAAGTACAATCCACTCGAATAATGACTCTATACAACTGTTAGTTAATGTATTACAGGTATTCACTTCTAACTCTAACTCTAAGTGTAACTCATAGAAAGAAACTATAAGAATTTCACTAAGTGTTGTGCAAAAGTTGTCACAATGATGAGATAGTAGGTTAGTATTTATAGTCATGACTAGGACCCACTACATTGTATCTACAATCGCATCATTTGACTTAATGGATTTTATCACCTAAGCATACAAACCTTGCACAATAACACTCAAGAATTGAAGGAAGGGAGAGCCTCTATTCACTTCAATTTAAATTACAAGGTAAGTCACAATAGAAGGCATCCATCCCTATTTCTAACTTTTTTGTAGAATTTTACCTTTTGGAGAATGGACCACATATGAAGGCTCTTGGTTCCTTCTCACTTTTTTTAGAAATTTACTCAATCCCTAATCTTATAAGACCCTTTTTCTTCAACCAAAAACACTTATATCTTCTAATACATTAAAGCAAACATAACAACATTAAAATACTACTACCACTATTTCCTATTCTACTCAACATCAAAGAAAATGTAGATGGAGTTATGAGGCACATTCACACTACTTGTAAAAAATTCCCTTCTTTAGAAGAGCTCTCGCTTTGATACAATTGGTTACAACATGTGTGAGCATGATAGTTTTGATATTGAACTCTTGTTCTATGGCCATTATTGGTTTTATTATCGCATTAGGAGGTAATTATGTAAGTGATGAGTGGTGAGGTACCCCTACACTCAACCATACGAATACAAGCGTAGCACGCGCGATCCGGTCGAACTCCGCAAACTAAGTGCCTACACGCCTTATGGAACACTTAAGGTTAATCATTCGTTGTCTTCCCAGACTTACTTGTAGTTGTCACGGTTGTATGGTTAAGTAAGTCTGAGGTATGTGATTTTTATGTCTTTTCTATTTTATCTCCTATGCTAACAAGGTGAAGGGTGAAGAGACTAATTCACTAACTTTAACTAACTAACTAAGCCTAAATTAATCTAGCATCAGCATCTGTTCCCACTTACCGTTCACACCCTGAACCAATGCAACCTTGGTTACCAAATGCTAGTCGTTGTTGGGATCACCAAGCATAACGCACATGCTCGAAGTGGTCGTACTAAGGCTCTTAACTAGGAGAGAAGGGTTGAGAGAGATTTAATTACTAATAAATCATTTAAATGAAAAATAATAAATAATAGTAAATAAATTCCTAATTAGCCTATTCCATGCACTGCAAGGTTTATCCAAGAAGTTCGTCTTTATTGTCGTACACAAACTTGTGTTCAAGTACAATATTTGCTCGAATAAAGATCCGTTCACTTTGGAGTTCCTATTGTAGGCACATGGAAATTAATCTATCTCTAGAGAGGGAAAACTACCAGAGTTTCACTACGATCTAGGCCTAGATGAAAAACAAGGGAGAGCCGCCTCTTATTTATAGAAATTGCAATGCACCGCGATATCGCGTGAAATGTGATATCACGGTGGTTGCGATATCGCGTCCCATCATACCCCCATGACTAAATGAAAACTCATCCTCGAGTTCCTTACAATAATATTGGGAAGGTATGGGATTATTGACTCAAATGGAACTAATGGGATGACATGTGAATGGATCATCATTACAAGACATGAAAAAACTGGTGTTCATGACAACAAGAGTGAACAGCTTATTACATTTAACATCAAGCCTCATTTGGCAGCTGAGAGAGAAGAGAGAAGAGAAAAGAAGTCTACTACTACCAACGCCAAGATTGCACCTTTCGTTGTCCATCCGTAAGTGCATCATCGATCTCGTTCCTTCCATAGCTGCTTCAGCACCGCCCCATTCCAAGTGCTCCCTCTAGATCCAATCCATTGTTGCATGATTGTCATCTACACACACAACACAGTCTTGTATTAGCAAGGGTAAATGAATTTCAATGCAATTGATACCTTGCTTCAGTGAAACGTCAATTGGCTGGGTTATGGTATGGCTGATTACGAATCTGGAGATATATTAATGATGACTACCAAAGGTGTAGGGGTTAGGAGAAAATCGAAAAAATTGGGCCCCGTACTGCCATGACTAATCGTGAACCTCTGGTAGCGAGAGAATGGAAAAAGAAAATGAATAAGAAAGATGGATAAAAAGAGACAACGATAACGTTGATAAAGTGGATGTCAAGATGGAAATGAACAAAATAAAGTGGATTGTGAAAATGTTAAGGGAAAGAAATTAATTGGTGCACCAAATAGGAATGTTAGTGGGTCCTCCCCAAAGCAGGCTTATGCCCTTAATGCCCTAAAAAACCCACATTCAAAGAGTCTGTAGGCTCTAGGAATGTCATTTGGAACAAGAGTTAAAGTCTTAACCACAAGAATTTACCAAAAATAACACAATGTGTCAACCAAAATATACACTAATGATACAACCGACAATGAGGTGAAAAATGGAGAGAAGGATGGAGAGAAGAGAATGGAGTGGAATCTCAAGAACAAGGTGGTGTACAGCCCCTTGTGTATTGCATGGTTAATGTGACTTAGCATATCCCATTCCAAATTC
>MNCI01022972.1:132350-148922 GCA_015680685.1 Gnetum montanum | reverse complement strand
TAATTAAATTCCTAATTAGCCTATTCCATGCACTGCAAGGTTTATCCAAGAAGTTCGTCTTTATTGCCGTACAAAAACTTGTGTTTAGGTACAATATTTGCTCGAATAAAGATCCGTTCACTTTAGAGTTCCTACTACGGGCACATGAAAATTAATCTATCTCTGGAGAGGGAAAACTGCCAGAGTTTCACTACGGTCTAGGCCTAGATGAGAAACAAGGGAGAGCCGCCTCTTATTTATAAACATTGCGGTGCACCGCGATATCACTAGGGACGATGCAATATCGCGTCCCATCAGTGAGATTTTAAGTTCCAACCTATGGTTCCCATGCTAGTTCAAGTGGACTAGTATGTCTACTAGCTCCATCAGAAGGCATGGAAATTGCCTTGAAGAAGGAATGCTTCTTAGGCTTACACTTTTTGTCACAGTTACGGTGGCAAAACACCTTGCATTAGTGATGATGGCATAGGTGGGAGAGGGATATGGAAGTAATGCAAAGAGTGTAACAACTTATGAGAGGTGTAGGATGGTGTTTCAAGATGTAATAAAAGAATTGAGCAAGGTGTGGGTTACTAGACCATTGGGTGAAACATGTTGTTGGATATAGTAGCCATATGAATCTAGCTAGTCATATGGATACTACTGCCTTGGTGGTGTCATCTCCATGATTGTGGGTTTTACCACTACTGTTGATACTATTCTTGAGGTTAAGGAAGAGTCCCACTTAGATAGTATTAATGTTGATAAGGTTACCCATAATTACCTTGTGGATAAGGTAATCTCATTGGCATATGCTTCTTTACAAAAATGGGATTCAAAGCATATGCCCCTGATTCCTACACTAAGAAGATCATGTGTGACATGTTAGGGTAAACACCCTTTACATATTCATATTGGCATTATGTTACACCCATCTTCCTCTTCTAAATTAGAATTAGCAACCTCCTCCACTATTGTAACTTTACCTTTTTTTTTGTATGTGTTATTTTCTATTTCTTGTTCTTTCTTCTTCCTTCTATCTTAGTTCTTACCATGTATACCTCTATAATTTTCAAGGTGGATGAAAATTTTTCATCCATTAAATCCTACATCTTGTCAAACTTTGCCACAATGTCTATGATGGATATTTGCATTGGTAAGGTCTTTCACTAAGCCACTTCCTCCAAAGGACACTCTTCTTCTTACATATCACAAGCACAAGCATTCCTCTTGCAAAGAAATGGGTTCCTATTGTACTCTTTAGCACTCTTTCTCTTTCTAAGTTCTCCCTCTTCTTTGGCCACTTGATTTATTAGCCTTTGAATCTAATGGACCCTTCTAATAATCTCCCTTGAGCATAGATCTTAAGTGTCTCTCTAGTTTTATTTCTTAGTCCATCTATGATATAACATAGTTGTACCTTCTAAGAGAAGTGATGGCCTAGGCAATGATGAAAGAAAGAGCAGTACTTACCCAAGATTGCATCAAGGAACTTATGATTCCCTTACTTCTAACCTTAAATTTTCTTTCTCAAATTTGATACTCATGAGAACATTAAGTACTTCTCATTGAAGAGCCCAAGCATCAAAGTCAACCAATGAATACAATCCAACTCTAGTCATCTATACCAACTTTCAAC
Source organism: Gnetum montanum (assembly GCA_015680685.1). Lineage (NCBI taxonomy): Eukaryota > Viridiplantae > Streptophyta > Gnetopsida > Gnetales > Gnetaceae > Gnetum > Gnetum montanum. The sequence goes on along the minus strand of MNCI01022972.1, from coordinate 147,304 downwards.
TTCCAAGATAAGTATCCTAGGGAATAACTTTAGCTTTTATCATTTGTTTTCGATATTCTACAAGGTGTAGGCATCATGAAAGGCTTGCAGATGATGCTACAAATATGCATCTTAGCCTCTTTTAAACTTTAAAATGTTATTCATATCTAGTTGCTTGATGTAACACCCCCTCTTATACTTGCTAGAAATTCCCAATGTCATGAATCTAAATCATACTTCTTGTTGCCAACAGTGGTTTGTCTTTTTCATCTAGTAAGTCAAAGTCACATTATGGTCATGATCCCTACCTACCCTCCAATAATGATCTTTTTCTCTCTCTTCAATGCATTCTTTCCTATTCTTTATCATGTGCATGGTCTCTTGCCTATCAATATTTCTCCTGAAATTGTCATCAGGGTGTCTATCTTGATTTCTATAGAGCGTTCTACCTCCTTATCCATGTTCATCCTCATCAAAATTGGATGAAAAAGAAGAAAAGGATGATGGTAAGCTTAGAGAACCATGTTGACTTTATCTCCTACCCCAATTCTCCTATGCTGCTTTTCTTGGTTTGCTAAAGGTCCTAGGCCCTAAAGACTCCATTGTTCTATGGCCTTGTCTATCTTCTTTAACATTGCCTACTAAGATTGAGCATACCCTTGGATATCCCATGTCCTCAATATTGAAGATAGGAGGACAAGAGTTTGACTAGTGATAGTGGTATGTCCCAAACTGATAATTTGTGCCCTTCTATGATTGAGATTTTACAAGTATTGCATACTTGTTCTTGTGAAACTCACATCTTACCTTCATTTGATGGTCTATCCTACACTGGACCTTTGTTAGTTAAAAAGATATAGACATGTTCATGTTAATACAATAGTCATTAAAACGATGGCCAATGTCAAACCTCAAGAGTGTTGTCTAAAGCATGGATGGAGCTACTCTAATGGGCAATAACATAATATTACGTAGCAAGTCCCTCCATCAAAATTGTTCATCATGATGGAACACAAAAGTGAAGCTAGGAAAGTGAGGATCTTGGAAAGCTTAAGAGACCCTCACTTGTAGTGGTATATGCCAATCTTCATTATCATCATTTCTATCATTGCCCACTATGGGGTTTCCATCTAATGGTAAACTATTAGATTTTTTAGAAGTAGACATTATTGAATTAGTATGTGTGTTTTAAACAATATCAAATACTTCAAAAGATAAATCATTAAAATCTTAATAGTGATCGTATATAATACTAACTAAACTAAATTATGAGCACCATTTATGACAATGGCACTAAATGATGAGCAACAAGTATGTCCAATGCTCCACCGTACAATCTACAAACATCACGATAAATTATGTTGTAATTTAGATATTGACTACCAATAGCATTTAGCCTTGTTAGGTGATCACAAATCACTACTTTTCTACCTAGAGTAGTAGGTAGCCTAGGTGAGGTGTATGATCCATAATGTTGTTACGACCATGAGTAAATTAGATGAAAACATAGGAAAACTAACTAATTAATTACAAAAACAAGAAAAATAAATCCTAGACTAGCCTAAATTGACGAATGTTTGATCCCTAATCCACCATCATATCCTAGACCTGTATATCCATTGCTAGGATTACCAAGTGTTACACTCCTTGATGAACCAAGCAATATCATTGTTGGAATTGTCAAGTGGATACATATCTATGCTCAAAATTGAATCGTGCTCATTTTGCCAAATATTTATGATGCATTTAAACATAAACCCTTATACTAAAATATAAGAGATTAATTGCACTAAGTAGTAACTCTATTCTAAGTCAAAATGCCATGGTCTTAAGAGGATCTAATATGCTCATCATGAAATGTGTCCAAGTAATTCCACTCAAATAACATAATGTGTCTAAGTACATTCTACTCAAATAACATTCCATACAACTCACTTAAATCAACATTGTGGGCACTTGATAATCGTTTCTAAGCTATGACATCAAACTAACAAAGTTTTGCTACTACGAAACTGAATAGTGTCATAAATATGATTACTAAACAATATTTATAGGCAAAGACTATGACATAACTACATAAATGCAACATCATGACTAAACGTACCAACTACAACATCACATCTCAACCAATAAACTACAACTTTTTAAACTTTTTATTTTTCATGAACTACTTTAAGAACTCATTCATCCAACCAATTTGATTAAAAAATAAAAGACAATAACCTTTGCTTCTATTTTTGGCCTCTACAAAGGTTTTCTATTCAAGCAAAGTTTACTAACCCTATTAGACCTACCAACCATCCTACTAGACCCTATTAAAGACTAAACCCCTCACTCTTGCAATTAAGTACATTGTTTGTAAATCTATTTGTGCTTCTACTCGTGTATTATTCTTCATGTTGGGCTCCCTACCAAGCTGCTTATCAGAAGTTGGAATAATTATTTCAGGCCTTCATGTGGTCATCTAAAGACTCCCAAAAAGGTTTCCATCATGTTGCTTGGAATATTGTTACTCTTCCTAAGACTAGAAGTGGTTTATACCTTTTGAATTCTTTCAAACAAGGGCTCACCTCAATCACTAAGTGGTTGGTTTAGCATCTGAATGCCCTTGACATTATTGAGTCTCCTCCAATTAAGGCTCCAAAAAGCGTTTCCCAAAAATAAGGCCTTTTGGAAAGGAATCCATTCCATTAATTGGATCCTCTCTCCCCTTACTATCATCATTCCTAGGTTCCATGTCTTCAAAAGCATTTGAAGAGCTTGGCAAGCTTTACACCATTATATCAATTAAACTAATGTCAAGATCAATCCTACTCTTCTTTCTAAACTTTGCCCTTGGTGGTTACCCCTATCACCTACTCCTCTTACCATTACAAATGCTAGGGTAGCTACTTCTTGGTATCAAAAGGGAGTTATTTCTCTTAGTTGTCTTTGTCTCGTAAACCAATGGATTTCTTAGGAAGTGTTTGGAAATTTGTATAGGGCTTCCAAAGCAATGCACCATTACTTGAATCAAGTTTATAATTTTATTCATCAATATTTGCAATTGGACACTATGGTACAAAGTATTTTTCATGGTCTCCAATGGACTAATGGATCAAAACTTCTACCTTATAAGCCACATGTCCCCTTTCAATTGTTGCATGTAATAGATCTTGGCACAAACAAGAGTGTGAGCAATTGTGGATCTTCCTCTTCAACCGTATTTGGAACCTTTTGACTTTTCCTAAAATTCAACAATTTCTTTGGTGTCTTCTTCATCAAAGTTTACTCATAGGCAAACACCTTGAATACCTTGGGATTCACACTCCTAAGTGCCCTCTTTGGTAGAATTGAGAATTTTGTCCATGTTTTTCAACATTCCCCCTTTGCTCAACATACTTGGGGATGGGCTTCCAAAGTTATCTCATCATGCAAGCTTTCTCAATATGATGTTATGTTCAATTTTTTCTCTTACCACTTCTGTGAATTTCAAATTTATTTTGAAGGTTATTAAGCCCATTGTTCTATATTATATTTGGAAACGCACATGTACTACTTTTTTTCAAAGAACTAACTATTCAAATATCTATCATCTAACCATTATAGAGAAATTGCAAATCCTCCCGCCTTGTTCATTTCCATATCATATCTCACCCTTCAAAGCTCAAGTTGGATATTAATCAGTTGATTTCTCTATTGTAGCCATGGAGCAGATGTATGCATCCAAGCACTATTCTTTAACAAAGATCACTTCACAAAAGTCTCTATTCATAATTTCATGTGTCCTTCCTTTGTCAAATTTTGTCACTCTTCTTCTACTCCTATATTTTCAATTGATCCTTGGTGGCAAGTAGATCTCCAAATTGTATTCCTCCACTTTGAAATCAATTATTTGTATAAATGTTTCCATACATAACATCCCCAATTTATTAGATTTCCCATCTATGTTTTTTCCTTCTATATCTAGTCAAATCATATGATTTGACGTTGAATATGTAGTTGATGCTCTTATACAAATTCATAAGGTCACGGAATTCATACTAGGTTCTTGTGCCTTTGGATGTCACTGTGAACCTTATTTAGTAAAGATCATCCAAAATCCAGTTGAACACAAACTTGTTTTACAACTCAAAAAATTGCGTAAAAGCAAGGCCACCCATTTAACGTCCCACCGCATCAATCAATTACAATGCATGGGTATGCCTAGAAACCCAGTTAGTTTGCTCTTTCGTCTTGTTTGTAGATTGGACTCCAACTTCCATGAGGCCAAGATGATGTAAAAATCCAAAGCCTATGCCTCGTTTGATCGTTTAAAGAAACAATTAGGTGCTCTTTCTTAACTTTTAAGATAAGAATGCAGCAGAATCATCTCCCATGCGCATCCAATACTTTACACCCAGCGACGGTGATACCTTCGTAAATAAAGTCATTACAAAGGTATTTTCTTTGGATTCTCTCCCCATTTTCTCTTTACGAATTAGGTAGAAACTAAAGAGAGACTGATGAACTTGAAATGGAAGCACCTAGTTACTGTACCACTTAATATGTAAAGTTGAAATGACTGGCAGTGCAGAATTACGTTTATTCAGAAATTAACAGGTTATCGCGGTACATAATATAAAATAAAGGACTGAATCATCAAACCCCCAGCCAGCCCTAAATTTAACACATCTTTCTTGTGGAGAAAAGAAATGCAGAGACTACATGTATGTATATTAACATAAAAGGTTAGGCTGTAAATTCAAATCCTCACCCAAAACAGCAGCTGGACAAGAGTAGTGCGTGCATAATATTATTCGTAGTTCAGACCCTGAGACATCTTTTAGACTGAGTTGTCATCATGATGGCCCTCCATCATCCTATCCCACTCTCAAAAACCCAAAACATATTGTACACAAGGGGAGGATAAATTTAATTCCTCACCTTAATCTTCTGGAATGCAAAAGTAACGAGACCATAAGCGTACCCTGCAGCGCAAAGAAAACAACGCAGGGATTGTACATATAATAGTAATAATAGCTTCCAAGGGAATATTGTAGAATCAATTCCCCAGTTGTAATTCAAAAACGCGTATTGCTGTAAAATACAGATGAACTTGGACACATGATGAACCATTACGGACAAACTCCAAATAAACCATAGATCGATGGATGGATGGATCAGAACCTGGATTGGGAGACTTTCTGTTTATTATCCGCCAGGAGGCTCTGTTTAAGAGTAGTGCTGCTCTTCTTTGTTATGATCCAACCTTCTCTTGCTCTCCTTTCCCATAGTTTTTCAATCTCATCGAACGACAGACCCTTTGTCTCGGGAACAAAGGCAGTCACGAAGATTAAGGCAGCGAGTGCAACAACAGCAAACCCTAGAAATGTCGTGCTAGTTCCCAAGGCTTCAACTAAACTAAGGAATGTCTGTGCAACAATCAGGTTAAAAATCCAATTCACAGTGGCTGCAATGCCTCCACAAGTGCCTCTATATTTAGCAGGATAGATTTCGGAATTCACCGCCCAAGGAACCGTTCCCATGCCAGGAGCAAAGAACATGATGTACATGGCCAAAGCAAGTACAGCAAGCCATCCAATATGGCTTGGACATCCATCAACATACCAACTACGAGACTTCGAACGACAAAATTCCGTAGCATTGCTGCTTTTAACAAAGCAGCTTCCAGGCAGCATCTGAAAAATCACCAGAAAGAAGGTTACTGTAATCTTCATATTTTTATTAAAGAAAGTTGAAAAACTTACAGCTTGTATATTGTATAGCATGTTGAAATCCACGCGTCTGCTTGCAAATAGGTAACATTTTGAAAAACGATCCTGAAATTAGTTCCGCCACTCTATATTCTGAAGCTTCATTCAGAATTAAGGCCTCTGTCATTGATGCCATCTGGAAGGAAGCTTTCGTTTTAGACTTCCCAAGCACTAGTTTCATTGAAGGTTCAGTCCTAGTGTTGTACTAGGCGAAAATGAATCTCACAAACCGTTTGTTGACAAATGTTGTATCATCCTCAACTGGCTTCAACCTCAATTTCAATGACATTCGCCTCCTTTAACCACTGTTACCATCCGGACATCTCCAACAACACACTAATGATCCACCACTAATACCTCTGAACTGGACTCACGTTTTTTTTTTGGTAAAATATGTTTGTTATGTTGTAATCATGTAACATCACAGATGTTATGAACGGCAATATAGTTGCTGCAATGTAATGATTAAGGCTCGATTCAATATAATTATTGCAATATGATCAAACCGACGCTCAAAGCTGTAACGGACCCTATGTTATAACAACATGGAGGCTGAATGCTTCTCGCACCAAGCAGGACATGAAGGCTCAATGCTTGCTGAGCCAAGCAGGGTCTCGGAACGGACAGTGCTGTGCTTAGCTTAAATTCAAGGCTTCGACGTAAGAAACATGCACCTTAAGGTGATTCCAAATTTAAAGGCCAACCTACACATGCTTCAAGAATTCCATTATTTGCTGACAACATAGAACACGTTGGACATCACATAGAGTGTTGTTATTATAGCAATATTGCAATTAATTATTTGGAATACTGGTTTTCTATAATCCAGGTAATATTTCTAGCTGTGGTAGAAATTTTGTGTCAAAAAGTTATATTATCGAAGATCATAGAGAAGACTAAGCACTATGACATCTATCCCTGAGAGAAGTCAACGAACTCTTACTGTGCATGTCATAATCTTATTTTCTAGATAAAATAACAGCATTTTCTGGATAATTATATTCTCTCCTGATATCCTGGAATTACCTTCTGTTGTGCTTTATCCACCCCCTAAATTACAACAGATACATACATGTACAACCCACACAAAAGATGTACATTGTATAGTTTACAACCAATAGTTAAATATTCAAAGTGATAACAAACTCAGATCGCAAAAACAAAAGGAAAAAAAAAAGAATAAATTACATCATAACAACAATGCCAAAAGTAAGGTTTCGACTCTTACTTTATTTCCGGCAGCTGTACAAAAGCCACATCCAGCATTTATACAACCCTTGCAATTCCATAGCGGTTTGCTGAAATCAACGAGTGCAGGACATACATAACTTGCTTTCTCTAATGTTTGGTGTACATCCACAGATGGAACGTCCACTGATGTCCAATAGAAAGTACCTGATAACATAACAAGTGAAAGAAAGACTCCAGCTAAACTGACAACTAACAGAGGTCGCCGACCACAGCGATCTATTAGAACTATACCAACTATAGTTCCAAGAACATTCATTCCGGCAACAATCAAAGAAAGCAATAATGCAAGCTGTTTAGAAACAAACCCAGCTAGTTCTACAATGGTAGGACTATAGTACATAACAGTATTGATGCCTGTCAATTGCTGGAAGGCCTGCAGAGAACCATAAAATTACAAAATCACATCCAGGTAATATTAGGAAATAATATACAAGGAACAAAATGTGCACTAATAATAGTACCTGGAGTCCTGCCCCAGCAAGTAAAGCAAGCTTCAACTGTTTTGATGAAAAAATGGATCCAAAACTCTCATTTTGTTTATCATCTTCTTCAACAGAAACAGCAAGCCGTTGAATCTCTCTCTGCAATCGGCCTGAATCATAAATTTTCTCAAGAACTGCAACAGCTTCAACTTGTTTGTTCTGCACAACAAAATTTGTGGCAAGGGAAAAATAGATCCAATGAAAACTAGTCTGAAACAGAAAAACCCAAGCTATTACACACAAACTATACCTATAAATACCTTAGTAAACAACCATCGTGGAGACTCCGGCAAAAAGAACATTAATATCAATTGTGCAAGAGCAGGTAGCCCTGCTGCACCAAGCATCCACCGCCATGTTCCTGGAACCTAAAAAATATTTCCACAGTACATCAGTTTCACCGATCAACCTACCATACAGTATTATTTAATGAATGGCCATATAGATGCAAATGAACTCACAGTTTCAGTACCCATATGCGACAAATATATCCGTACTCCATAGCTATGGCTAGCATAAATACAAAATGTAACATAAGCTCTAAAAGCAAGACAAATGTCTCACCTCTGTGAATGCTAGATTTATAAGATAAGACAAAAACTGACCGCCAGTAATCATCAATGAATTCATGGAGACTAAGCCTCCTCTTATTTCACTAGGAGATACTTCTGCAATATAGAGAGGTGCAGAAATTGATGCTACACCAATACCCAGCCCAACTAAAAACCTTCCAAGAATAAGTGTATATGGATCTGGAGCAGAAGCCATGCAGGCCGACCCAACTATAAAAATAACGTCAGCCGTTAGTGTTGCTTTCTTGCGTCCATAAGTATCATTGAGCCATCCACCTACAGCTGCTCCAACAATTGCACTGGCTATAGCCATACTTACAATTGTTTCCTGTACAAACCAGATAATCAGCATCTTGATACACAATACGAGTAGCCAACAAAATAAAACAAATGACAACAATGAGCAAACAATGAAGAAATGCATGCCACAGACTTACCTGTAAAATTTTGCTGGAGTCTACTACTTTAAAGTCATCACGAATATATAGAAGGGCTCCTGAAATTACCCCTGCAAAAGCCAAAAAAAATTAGAGGCTGTTTACATTTTTATTGACTCTTCTGCAGTAAATGATTAAAGATCGCTGTTTCATCAAAATCTCAACAATGAGAGGAAAAATATCACAAAATTTAACACCAACATAAGGACCACCGCCACAACGATCCAATCTATTTAGGATATAAAGTGAATTCACTAGGAAGGTGAAAACTAGAATAGAAGATTTCTGAGATTTGATTTAAAATTCGTTAAAATCCATAACATTTTGGAACTAAGAAAGCACGTTTGAATTATTTCAGACCCTTGAACAGCTTGTACAAACTCTCATTTACTCTATGTGGGATGTCTCAAAGAGTAACGAAGGAGATTGCTAATAAGGAAGTTTTACAGATGGAAGAAAAAGGAACAAGGAAAACAACAGTGAAAGGTATTGAGATTGATTAAGAAATTTCAATAATAATCGTTGATGGATGTATCAATTGGGTCAATGTTAAAAACTTGAATAACATTTAACACTTTCAGCTTTTTTAACACCAATTTCTCAACAGGAAAAACTACATTTAAATTGGCAACACTTTTCCAATCTATTTTCTGCAACAGTTCTAAAGCCTCCGGAGGGTTGGGATCCAGGATTGTTATAGTAGACCCCAACACATCTGATGCAATCATGTACCACAACTCTAAGCTTGCAACCTATTGGTTCCCAACCTTAGAAGTATGATCATTTTATGCTAAGAAACTAGCTATCAACTTATCAAGTTCTAATCTATAGATATTATTCTTTATTGTTAATAGATAACTATATTGTTAACACGAAATTTGAAATTGTTAATATTCTTCTGACTTTTATGCCAGCATTTTCATCAGCTTTTTTAAATATTGTCAACCAAAAAATTCGGCAAATACAGCTTTTCAACTGTTTAGATACAATGGGCAAATCAAGAAGTCTGGAAAAAAAATCTACACATGAAAAGTTTTTTTAAGGAAGAATTTAAACATGCAAACATAAAAAAGAAAACAACAAATGGATAACCGAATAAGCATGACATGAAATGTATAACTTTATCTGTCTAATTCCACCATATCTCTTTCTTTACATGTGAGTGCCACTAAATATAGTCACATACGTAATAAGGAAGCCTACAATGATTTATTGCCTACTTTGATATTTTAATAACAAATTGCACTTCACCCCGATCACTTCTATATTTAATTCTTGGTAGAAATTCTAAACAAAATCTGCAAACGTGAACATAGAAATGCTTTCATAAGAATTGCTAGAAGTTGAAACTTACACAATTATGGTAGCCATCTATATTTAAAATAGCCTAAAGAAAAATATTTAAATAATAAAAAAGAAAATGTAAAACAAATTGGTGTTTATCGCTTCCATCGCATGCCTGTTGGAATGCTTTCTTTTCTGAAATAGTAAAAACTATTTTAAAAAACCAAAAAGGAACACTTTCTTTAAAAGGCGCTTAAGCTACTGTTTCCAGTAAACTTCAGTTGAAAAAGATGATGACCATCTAAAATATCAGCTATTTCTCATCAAATAAGCAAAGGATATCACACTTTGTCAACCCTCCCGACTCGTTAAACTACCGAGTGTTTCAATTTGCCAAACTGTAAATCGTTGACTTGGTTTATAGCAATAACTCTAGAATTTAACCAAAAATTAATTAGTATAGCTGCTCGACAACGCACCAACCATGCATGATGACAAGGCTTAGAAAGTGTTTTAAGATAGAAAGTCGGCAAGGAAGAAACTGTTATCAGGCATTTGTCACTCATAGGCATGGGACTGTGTTCATGGATTGGCTGAATTTCTACCATATTTATGTTATAAAGTTAGTTTTGAAATAAAAAACTAGCAAAATGGTCTTCATCTTACAAAGACAGTTACAATTTGTTTAGGCTGTCCTCCAGATGAGGGTAAAAGGTAGTAGAGGCTGTTGCTAAATGTATTTGTTAACGATCCTCTTACGGCCATTAAAAATAAATGATTTAAAACTCTCAAGCATCCTTTCTTTTTCTCATTTATAACCCATTCCTTTGTATGCAGGAACAAAAACTGTTGCTAAATCCATTTCAACTATTCATCAATCAGTTTAGTCATTTGAAGTGAGCCTACAACATATTCAAAATTCATGTGATCATTTATTTAACAATGGTACCATAAAAATTCTCATGTGTGCTGTAGTTCCTCCTTGCATCTTCCTATTTCTCACTAGAATGCAATAAGCTTAATGTTTCAATTCACTCTAGTTAGGATCATTCCACTAGTGACAACCTCCACTCGAAATAACATTATAACAAGAATAGAAAGAACAGTTAATAAATTATTCAAACAAACAAAAACCTAAGTACAACCCAGAAAAATTCATGAGACTAAAGCTATTATTAGAAATAACCATTTTATAATTGCTTTCTTATTTGAAAAATCCATTATTCAATAATCTTTCAAGATGATAAACATCAAGAACATAGTCTCGACTCAAATGAAAATGGTATATCTTCAAATTTGCCACCAACCAAGGACGACTTTACAAAAAGAAGACACAGATGCCTAAGTGCTAATATGCACTAAAAATAAATAGAAATAAAATTTAAGGAAAATAATGCCAAAAGTTATCCATGTCCCTACTTAAAGATTAATGCCAGCAGCATTGTGACTCTGATTAAGCCATTATCACAACAACAGACATCATCATCCACTAGGGAGCATTGCACATGGAAGTAGAAAGAAGGCATATGTCAGATTCTGCCATGCCTCATTAATAGGATGTACATGCCAAATGCCATGTTCCTTTTTTAACAAGTAAAAAGAGAAAACGTTAATAAAAAAAATGATAGGTACAATAAGATTACTCTTCAAATTTTTAATAAAATAACAATCTCAAGGTACCAATCTAATCTTATCTTCCAAACTAATTTAACAAAATGTCTTGTTCCTTATCCTCTGAAAAAATGAAAAATAACCAGCAAAACCCAGCTGCACATGAAACCACTAACAAGTTTCCAATGGAAGGTAACCACAAACCATTAAGAACCATACATTAGCAGATTTCAATGCTGCATTGACAGATCTTAGAGCCAGGCTGAAAGGTCTGTGCATACTTCCATACAGGCATTTTTTTTAGACAACAAAGGCCAAGTGCACATTCTTGACCAATGCCACGCTGTATCAGCAATTAGGAATCATTTATTTCAAATGACCAGTATATGCCTTTCCTGTGTCTCTCACATGCAGGCTCATTGACAATTTCAGAGGTCTCACATATTCTCATTTTAATAGCATCCATTCTTTCAACTACCTTCAATAACACAGCAGCATACCATAAGATATCAAAGAGCTAATCACGTTAGGCTTGGAAAACTGATTCTTAGCAGTTGGCAGTAGTCTTATTTACTTATCTTACATCAATGGACATTCCTAGCATATGTATCTTTCCTTGGCATTACTTGATTACAAACCCTCGTACTCCTGTATCTATGAAGGTTCTAGGCAAATCTGAATTTTTTACTGGTGGCCAGCCAACCATAACTACACATGAACTTACTTTCTTTCCAACAAAATACCTCTCCAACAGCTCTCACGTCTCGCTTAACAATTCCAACTATCCTAGCACATTCTCAACAATCTATCAACTTTGATATGATGCCTTTTTAAAACAATCACGCTTAAAAAATCTTGGAATAGCAAAAGCAATACATCATGGAAAGATATTAATAAATCAGGTATATTTAAGTTTAAAAAATAGGCAATAGGAAAACATGTTCTAATAAAAATCTGTTATTAAAGCCCATGTTGGCTGCAAAGACTGCTAAAAGAGAGAACTATTAAGGTAAAAAGCAAAAAATTACACATTAATAAAAAGGATAATTTTATTTTAGATGCAAATACTTTAACCTTTAGATTGGCATACGCTTGTCCTGGCATGAGAGATTTATGCCTATCACACCAGGCAGCCTCTCTGCTAAAGTTGAAACAAGAGTAGAAAGGTAGAAGAAATAATCTCACTTCTTTTATACATAAGTTTAACTGCAACATATAATGAAGGATCTCGTTACCAAAGGAGGTCATGTTCCACAAATTACAGCTTCAAAAATGAACACATCAGCAAAGTTTTAGTTATTACACAAAATGACTTAAACTGTCAGCTCAAATTTGATGCTATGATTTCTAAAAGATTTTTAAAAAGGACTTAAATATTAATAAAATTTAATCTTTAAGACTTGTACCACGGTTTTCATGTTGATTTCAGTTTTTGCCAATCGTAGCTTGTAATTCCTGCTGGTCACGGAGTTAGTTGTTCCTTACCTGATATTTAACTATCATTGCTGTGGAAGCAAAGTCAACGGTTACATGTTACACTAACTACTGCCAGAACAGCAAACGGTATTCAACATTTTGAATGCCCAGTATAGTCCACTAAGTTCCGTACACAACCTTCCCTCTTCCTTTCTGACTTTTTGCATTACATAGTCTCACAACCTGCTCTGATCTCTGGCTTTCTAATTATATTTGTACTACATGAGAGGGTACTTGGAGATTTCAAAGCAAGACCAAACATTAACTAGATCCACATGTAATGAACTCTTCAGCCCTAAAAATAGTGAAAAACTATTGATGGCCATCCCAGTAGTCAACACCTCAATAACAGGCCTCTCTGAGTATACTTCATTTTTCATCCAAAGTTAAGTTAGATTCAGTGTTTGATCCCTCAAGCACGAAATGGCCATTAAATTTCAAGGAATCAATAATGAATCTTTTCTAAAATTGAACAATATTGGCAACGAAATCTGAAAGCTGTCGGATTGAAATAGCTCAAAATCCTCGAAATTCATTAACAAGTGTAAACATCAATACCTACTCTACATTGGTTTCTATATTATTCCATGTTGCTCAATCCGACTTGTTTCTGACTATAACCTTACCAATTTTGTTCTATATTTATTAAGTAACGAAATGCAATATGACTTTGTAGATTAGAAGATGCACCATCTATCCAACTTATGCTGGAATACCAACAGCTATGCTGCAAATACAAACATCAAAGTTAGTGTATGAGATATAATATTGGCCATTTCAAACTAACATAAGCAGATAGTTAAAACACATCATCAACCACAAAATTTTATGTGCTAGTGTACTCAATATCATTGCCTTCCAATGCAATTAATAACCATGTACTAGCTTTGTTTATGCCAGAAATTCAAAATAAGAGTTTCTTTTTATAACAAAACAGTCAGCTTAGAACAATTTTCTTGGATACAACTCATCCAAATCGTGTTCCACGTATTTAAAAATCTAACACGAGCATATTGAAACAGCAAAGGACCTTGGTAAATTTACTCTTTCAAATAAATCTGATTAAGAATAAAGAACCTCACTTCTAAAATTTGTACAGGGGTAAAAAAAAAAAAAAACTTTTGCGTAGAAAATCTTAAATCAAATATACAGACCCCATCCGTTAACCCAACTTGTAGACTTGCAAAATTTCTCAGATTAATAATGTCAGCGATAAACAAATAGAAAGTGCAAACATCTTCTGCGCAAAACGGCAATTATTTATCCGTGACAATCCTAGTGATATTAAAAGCGCTTTATTTTGTTCATTGAACCTATTGATTACAAGATCCAAAAGAAAGATATATTAAGCTAATTTAACGCATACAATTTTAGGATGATAAGGTCCTAACCTGTATCATAGCCAAACAGCAAGCCACCAATGCCGGCAGCAAATGTCATGGCGATGATGTTTGCATTGCCAAAATAAGATACTTTCTCATTCTCAGGCAAAGAGGATCCGGATGACCCCGGCAAATACCCTATCGTCATGTCCCTGGGTCACCAGCGTTATCAAGAAGACAATAAAGGAAAACCTTGTCATTCATCAAAAAATTACACCCAAAAACCAAAACAGAACCTCTAGGTTAGTAGTACCTCTCTAACCTTATATCTTCTGTGGATTCTTGTTTCGGGAAACGACGGAGCGTGAACTAAACAAATTGCTGCGAGAATGCGAGACCGGTTAATCTCAAAGCTGGAAATGAAACAATCGCACGGCGACCTTCGTTGCACCTGACACAAAAACCTCGTGCAAGGAAAAGCTGGAGACGACGAACGATGCAGAGAACAAACGAGCCACACGATAACAGCAACATGGCAGAACGGCAAATGGCATTATAACAACAACGATGAGATGCCACGCAACGGCATCTTCCAGAATTTTTTAACCTGACCGGCGTATAAATCGGGACATAATCTAAAACGAGGATAACGTAAACACTATAAAAACCCTGTAATGAGAGCTACAGATAACATCCTATAATGAAGAATCGTTCGGTATTAGGAATACGAATACGAATAGAAATTTGAATCTAACGAAGATAACTCTTGTACTACTCTGCTGGGCGGCTTTGCAGACCAGAGAAG
>MNCI01022972.1:101293-132117 GCA_015680685.1 Gnetum montanum | reverse complement strand
CCTGCCAGTGGGTTGTTGTGTGTCGCAGGCACCTCCCATGTGACATAAACATCAACCTCCGTGTCCCCACTTTTACCACGTAATTTCACATCAACCTCCGTGGCCCCACTTTCACCATGTAATTTCACATTTTTTTTCTTAGATGTTTCCACGCTAGCATTTGGAGCCTGAAAGTGTTATTGGTCTAAACAGAGCTTTCCATGTGTGGTACGAGATGTTGGGTCCTACTACAACTTTACGTGAAAGAATAAATTTGTAGAGACTGTAATCGGATAACTTCTTTATGATAAGTACTGCAGCATCCGAAATGGTCCAAACATAGGCTGTTACATATCAATATCATGTACTGCTTTTAGATTAGATTAGAAAATATTCAGCTAAAAGAAAATAGTGTAACCCCATCTATCCATATAATATAAGTTATGGATAAATGTCTATGAAAATATTTGTAAATTACTATATATATTTCTATGAATTAGTTAAAAGGATCTTCTAAGTTTTGATTCTTATTCAAAGTCCAATTATTGAGTGAGGTAATAAGTTTGATAAAAACCAAATTACTTTTACATTCTTTTTTACTCTACCTCTAAACCTATTTTCCTTGCATCCTTTTAGTTTAACTCATTCTTTGAATATTTGACTAAAGTATTTTTGAGTTATTAATGTTGGAGATTCACTATCATCATCCTAGCCTCGTCACAACAAAATGGGGTCAACTAAATGAGTTCTTTTTTGTTATTCACCTCTATAAAGAGCTAGATTTCTATTCATGTGCAATTTCTTCAAATCATCTATGGCTATTACGCATTACATCTCAAGAATGCCCTAACATCTGCAAAATCTAAAAAAGAACTCATCCATTAGATTTGGCAAGGTTTTACAACTAGTTGTCAACTTGACACTAACCCTCCTACTTTTGTATCTAGGATTAGGACCAACAATGGTGGAATTTTATTAATGTTAGAGATTGATGCTTCAAAAACACCTTGAACAAACATTGAAAGAATAAATTACACTGAGAGGATGCAAGGAAAATGGGAAAGGGGTTGTAGAAGGGAGGATGCAAAAGTCATCTGGTTTTCATTAAATTTATTACCTTGTTCAACAATCAAGCTTTAAAGGAGAATCAAAACTCAGAAGATCCTCTCAACTAATTCATAGAGTGTGCATGTGTGCACACAAACACACATAAACTAATGCATCTATTTCATTGCCAATGAGAGGAACTAAATTATTTCTTTTAAGATGTCCATCAATATCATCAAGCAAATCAATTAAAAACTCAAGTTGTTAAAATATTATGTGAAATTATTCAATAATATCAAAAATGCCAAACTAATATAAATTGCCATAGTTAAAGTAATATCCTTAATGTAGCAAAATTTCAAAAAAAGCTAGAAGAAAATAAAATCATCAATATTTCAAATATGACATTGCATAAAAACCTTACATAATTATTACAAAAAACTTTATAAAGTTGTAGAATAGAATTTAGGACTAGGAAGGATAGAAGTAGGAGCGTCAACTCAAAATGTCTAATCATCTAAATTAGTTATAAGTTTTTCTCTATAAGTCTACTATGAAGATATTTAGAATAAAAAATCTTTCAATATCTCTATAAACACCAAAAGAACAAACTAAATATTCTTTTAGCAAAACATTAATAAGAACAAATTGGGATGCATGAAAGGGTGTTGTTGGATTCTTCAAGCATGAATGAAATTTAAACTTTTTAGATACAATAGAAATTATGTATTAAGAATCTATGGGGAAAACATATAACTAACATCATGGCAATTTACTGAGGTCACCTAAAGTAAATGTGATGCATGATGTAGGGACACCTCTTCCAATCCCCTTGTTCCTCCCTATGTGTGTTTATTTGTAGGTTTTAAACTTTTATAAGATGTATTGGAGAGTTAGAAGGCATCTTAGTTGAGGCCTGTGAGTGACAAAAGACATCTAGAGATTAGAGGAGATGTCTTGCTATTTAAGTTAACATCTTCAATGATACGTCCCATCTGTGAAAAAGATGTCTTGGGTAAGACATCTCCCAAAGTTAGGAGATGTTTTGGACAAGATGTCTTTCCTGCTAAAGAGACATCTTGGCCTCCGAAAGAGACATCTCACAAAAATAGTAGACGTCTTGTCTGAGAGCTGGGTTGACATAGAGATATCTTCCTAAGATCATAAACAACCCATATGAATGGGGAAACTTCCAAAAACACCAACCCCAATTAAGGAAACAATTAGAATATGATGGAAAATGATAAAAATAGCCAAGGAGAAGGTGAGAAGACTTGGAAAACATCTAAAGAGCCTCAAGTTGAGTCGAAGAAAGGTTAATAGATTTCTTATATTCTAGTTTGTCATAAATATTGTTGTATTCACCATTGATGATATGATGAGTAAGAGAAGAAAGCTATTAACAATGGAGAGCTAAGTAAGAGTGTGTGTGTGAGCACCTTAAGGAAGTGCAATTAGTGATTGTAGCTCCAATATAAACTTATGGTATGTTGGTCTTTGTGATATATTCTCTTATGTCTTACTTGTAAGTTATGATCTCAATCTTGGGTTGTGGGAAGGATTCTCTAATCAGTTGTGTCTTGCATTGAGAATAGCCACTGTGTTATCAATAAGGGAGTTATTTCTCTTAGTTATCTTCGTCTCGCAAACCAATGGATTTTTTAGGAAGTGTTTGGAAATTTGTATAGGGCTTCCAAAGCAATGCACCATTACTTGAATCAAGTTTATAATTTTATTCATCAATATTTGCAATTGGACACTTTGGTAAAAGTATTTTTCATGGTCTCCAATGGACTAATGGGTCAAAACTTCTACCTTATAAGCCACATGTCACCTTTCAACTGTTGCATGTAACAAATCTTGGCACAAACAAGAGTGTTTGTCCGAGCAATTCTTGATCTCCCTCTTCAACCGTATTTGGAACCTTTCACCTTTTCTTAAAATTCAACGGTTTCTTTGGTGTCTTCTTCATCAAGGTTTACCCATAGGTAAAACACCTTGAACACCTTGGGATTCACACTCCTAAGTGCCCTCTCTGGTAGAATTGAGGATTTTGTCCATGTTTTTCAACATTGCCCCTTTGCTTAGCATACGTGGGGATGGGCTTCCAAAGTTATCCCATCATGCAAGCTTTCTCAATATGATATTATGTTCAATTTTTTCTCTACCACTTTTGTAAATTTCAAATTTATTTTGAAGGTTATTAAGCCCATTGTTCTATATTATATTTGGAAGCACACATGTACTACTTTTTTTCAAGGGACTAACTATTCAAATATCTATCATCTAACCATTATAGAGAAATTGCATATCCTCCCACCTTGTTCATTTCCAAATCATATCTCACCCTTCAAAGCTCAAGTTGGATATTAATCAATTGATTCATCTATTGTAGCCATAGAGCAAATCTATGAATCCAAGCACTCTTCTTCAACAGAGATCACTTCACAAAAGTCTCTCTTCATAATTTCATGTGTTTTTGCTTTGTCCAATTTTGTCACTCTTCTTCTATTCCTATATTTTCAATTGATCCTCTTCTTCTATTCCTATATTTTCAATTGATCCTTGGTGGTAGGTAAATCTCCAGATTGTGTTCCTCCCCTTTGAAATCAGTTATTTGTATAAATGTTTCCTTCCGTAACATCCCCAATTTATTAAATTTCCCTTTTATGTTTTTTCCTCCTATATCTAGTCTATATGATTTGACGTTGACTACGTATTTGATGCTCTTATACAGATGCACAAGGTCACGTAATTCATCCTAGGTTCTTGTGCCTTTGGATGTCACTGTGCACCTTATTTAGCAAAGATTATCCAAAATCCAGTTGAATACAAACTTGACTTACAACTCAAAAAATTGCGTAAAATCAAGGCCACCCATTTAACATCCCATTGCATCAATCAATTACATTGCATCAATCAATTACAATGCATGGGTATGCCTAGAAACCTAGTTAGTTTGCTCTTTCATCTTGTTTGTAGATTGGACTCCAACTTCCATGAGGCCAAGATGATGTAAAAATGCAAAGCCTAAGCCTTGTTTGGTTGTTTAAAGTAACAATTAGGTGCTCTTTCTTAACTTTTAAGATACGAATGCAGCAGAATCATCTCCCATGCGCATCCAATACTTTACACCCAGCAACGGTGATACTTCGTAAATAAAGTCATTGCAAAGGTATTTTCTTTGGATTCTCTCCCCATTTTCTCTTTACGAATTCGCTAGAAACTAAAGAGACTGATAAACTTGAAATGGAAGCACCTAGCTACTGTACCACTTAATATGTAAAGTTGAAATGATTGGCAGTGCAGAATTACGTTTATTCAGCAATTAACAGGTTATCGCGGTACATAATATAAAATAAAGGACTCAATCATCAAACCACCAGCCAGCCCTAAATTTAACACATCTTTCTCGTGGAGAAAAGAAATGCAGAGACTACACGTATGTATAATAACATAAAAGGTTAGGGTGTAAATTCAAATCCTCACCCAAAGCAGCAGCTGGACAAGAGTAGTGCGTGCATAATATTATTCGTAGTTCAGACCCTGAGACATCTTTTAAACTGAGTTGTCATCATGATGGCCTTCCATCATCCTATCCAACTCTCAAAAACCCAAAACATATTGTACACAAGGGGAGGACAAATTTAATTCCTCAGCTTAATCTTCAGGAATGGAAAAGTAACTAGACCATACGCGTACCCTGCAGTGCAAAGTAAAAAACGCAGGGATTGTACATATAATAGTAATAACAGCTTCCAAGGGAATATTGTAGAATCAATTCCCCAGTTGTAATTCAAAAACGTGTATTGCTGTAAAATACAGATGAACTTGGACACATCATGAACCATTACGGACAGACTCCAAATAAACCATAGATCGATGGATGGATGGATCAGAACCTGCATTGGGAGACTTTCTGTTTATTATCCGCCAGGAGGCTCTGTTTAAGAGTAGTGCTGCTCTTCTTTGTTATGATCCAACCTTCTCTTGCTCTCCTTTCCCATAGTTTTTCAATCTCATCGAACGACAGACCCTTTGTCTCGGGAACAAAGGCAGTCACAAAGATTAAGGCAGCGAATGCAACAACAGCAAACCCTAGAAATGTCGTGCTAGTTCCCAAGGCTGCAACTAAACTAAGGAATGTCTGTGCAACAATCAGGTTAAAAATCCAATTCACAGTGGCTGCAATGCCTCCACAAGTGCCTCTATATTTGGCAGGATAGATTTCGGAATTCAACGCCCAAGGAACCGTTCCCATGCCAGGAGCAAAGAACATGATGTACAAGGCCAAAGCAAGTACAGCAAGCCATCCAATATGGCTTGGACATCCATCAACATACCAACTACGAGACTTCGAACGACAAAATTCCGTAGCATTGCTGCTTTTAACAAAGCAGCTTCCAGGCAGCATCTGAAAAATCACCAGAAAGAAAGTTACTGTAATCTTCTTCATATTTTTATTAAAGAAAGTTGAAAAACTTACAGCCTGTACATTGTATAGCATGTTGAAACCCACGCGTCTGCTTGCAAATAGGTAACATTTTGAAAAACGATCGTGAAATTAGTTCTACCACTCTATATTCTGAAGCTTCATTCAGAATTACGGCCTCTGTCAGTGATGCCATCTGGAAGGCTTTCGTTTTAGACTTCCCCAGCACTAGTTTCATTGAAGGTTCAGTCCTAGCGTTGTAGTAGGCGAAAATGAATATCACAAACCGTTTGTTGACAAATGTTGTATCATTCTCAACTGGCTTCAACCTCAATTTCAATGACATTCGCCCCCTTTAACCACTGTTACCATCCCGACATCTCCAACAACACACTAATGATCCACCACTAATACTTCTGAACTGGACTCACGTTTTTTTTGGTAAAATATGTGTTTGTTATGTTGTAATCATGTAACATCACAGATGTTATGAACGGCAACATAGTTACTGCAATGTAATGATAAGGCTCGATTCAATATAATTATTGCAATATAATCAAACCGACGCTCAAAGCTGTAACGGACCCTATGTTATGAAGATAACAACATGGAGGCTGAATGCTTCTCGCACCAAGCAGGACATGAAGGCTCAATGCTTGCTGAGCCAAGCAGCGTCTCGAATGGATAGTACTATGCTTAGCTCAAATTCAAGGCTTCGACGTAAGAAACATGCACCTTAAAGTGATTCCAAATTTAAAGACTATAGAGTGATTCCAAATTTAAAGGCCAACCTACACATGCTTCAAGAATTCCATTATTTGCTAACATAGAACACGTTGGACATCACATAGAGTGTTGTTATTATAGCAAGATCTACTATAAATATTGCAATTAATTATTTGGAATACTTGTTTTCTATAATCCAGGTAATAGAAATTTTGTGTCAAAAAGTTATATTATCGAAGATCATATAGAACACTAAGCAATATGACATCTATCCCTGAGAGTAGTCAACGAACTCTTACTGTGCATGTCATAATCTTATTTTCTAGATAAAATAACGGCATTTTCTGGATAATTATATTCTCTCCTGATATCCTGGAATTACCTTCTGTTGTGCTTTATCCACCCCCTAAATTACAACAGATACATACATGTACAACCCACACAAAAGATGTACATTGTATAGTTTACGACCAATAGTTAAATTTTATTCAAAGTGATAACAAACTCAGATCGCAAAAACAAAAGGAAAAAAAAAAGAATAAATTACATCATAACAACAATGCCAAAAGTAAGGTTTCGACTCTTACTTTATTTCCAGCAGCTGTACAAAAGCCACATCCAGCATTTATACAACCCTTGCAATTCCATAGCGGTTTGCTGAAATCAACGAGTGCAGGACATACATAACTTGCTTTCTCTAATGTTTGGTGTACATCCACAGATGGAACGTCCAATGATGTCCAATAGAAAGCACCTGACAACATAACAAGCGAAAGAAAGACTCCAGCTAAACTGACAACTAACAGAGGTCGCCGACCACAGCGATCTATTAGAACCATTCCAAGTATAGTTCCAAGAACATTCATTCCGGCAACAATCAAAGAAAGCAATAATGCAAGCTGTTTAGAAACAAACCCAGCTAGTTCTACAATGGTAGGACTATAGTACATGACAGTATTGATGCCTGACAATTGCGAGAAGGCCTGCAGACAACCATAAAATTACAAAATCACATCCAGGTAATATTAGGAAATAACATACAAGGAACAAAATGTGCATTAATAATAGTACCTGGAGTCCTGCCCCAGCAAGTAAAGCAAGCTTCAACTGTTTTGATGAAAAAATGGATCCAAAACTCTCATTTTGTTTATCATTTTCTTCAACAGAAACAGCAAGCCGTTGAATCTCTCTCTGCAATCGGCCTGAATCATAAATTTTCTCAAGAACTGCAATAGCTTCAACTTGTTTGTTCTGCACAACAAAATTTTTGGCAAGGGAAAAATAGATCCAATGAAAACTAGTCTGAAACAGAAAAACCCAAGCTATTACACACAAACTATACCTATAAATACCTTAATAAACAACCATCGTGGAGACTCCGGCAAAAAGAACATTAATATCAATTGTGCAAGAGCAGGTAGCCCTGCTGCACCAAGCATCCACCGCCATGTCCCTGGAACCTAAAAAATATTTCCACAGTATATCAGTTTCACCGATCAACCTACCATACAGTATTTAATGAATGACCATATAGATGCAAATGAACTCACAGTTTCAGTACCCATATGCGACAAATATATCCGTTCTCCATAGCTATGGCTAGCATAAATACAAAATGTAACATAAGCTCTAAAAGCAAGACAAATGCCTCACCTCTGTGAATGCTAGATTTATAAGATAAGACAGAAACTGGCCAAAAGTAATCATCAATGAATTCATGGAGACTAAGCCTCCTCTTATTTCAACAGGAGATACTTCTGCAATATAGAGAGGTGCAGAAATTGATGCTACACCAACACCCAGGCCAACTAAAAGCCTTCCAAGAATAAGTGTATATGGATCTGGAGCAGCAGCCATGCAGACCGACCCAACTATAAAAATAACGTCAGCCGTTAGTGTTGCTTTCTTGCGTCCACAAGTATCATTGAGCCATCCACCTACAGCTGCTCCAACAATTGCACCGGCTATAGCCATACTTACAATTGTTTCCTGTCCAAACCAGATAATCAGTATCTTGATACACAATACGAGTAACCAACAAACAAAATAAAACAAATGACAACAATGAGCAAACAATGAAGAAATGCATGCCACAGACTTACCTGTAAAATTTTGCTGGAGTCTACTACTTTAAAGTCATCACGAATATATAGAAGGGCTCCTGAAATTACCCCTGCAAAAGCAAAAAAAAAATTAGAGGCTGTTTACATTTTTATCGACTCTTCTGCAGTAAATGATTAAAGATCACTGTTTCACCAAAATCTCAACAATAAGAGGAAAAATATCACAAAATTTAATAAACACCAACATAAGGACCACCGCCACAACGATCCAATCTATTAGGACATAAAGTGAATTCACTAGGAAGGTGAAAATTAGAATAGAAGATTTCTGAGATTTGATTTAAAATTCATTAAAATCCATAACATCTTGGAACTAAGAAAGCACGTTTGAATTATTTCAGACCCTTGAACAGCTTGTACAAGCTCTCATTTACTTTATGTGAGATGTCTCACAGAGTAACGAAGGAGATTGCTAACAAGGAAGTTTTACAGATGGAAGAAAAAGGAACAAGGAAAACAACAGTGAAAGGTATTGAGATTGATTAAGAAATTTCAATAATAATCGTTGATGCATGTATCAATTGGGTCAATGTTAAAAACTTGAATAACATTTAACACTTGCAGCTCCTTTAACACCAATTTCTCTACAGGAAAATCTACATTTAAATTGGCAACACTTTTCCAATCTATTTTCTGCAACAGTTCTAAAGCCTCCGGAGGGTTGGGATCCAGGATTGTTATAGTAGACCCCAACACATCTGATGCAATCATGTACCATGACTTTAAGCTTGCAACCTATTGGTTCCAAACCTTAGAAGTATGATCATTTTATGCTAAGAAACTAGCTATCAACTTATCAAGTTCTAATCTATAGATATTATTCTTTATTGTTAATAGATAACTATATTGTTAACACAAAATTTGAAATTGTTAATATTCTTCTGAATTTTATGCCAGCATTTTCATCATCTTTTTCAAATATTGTCAACCAAAAAATTCGGCAAATACAGCTTTTCAATTGTTTAGATACAATGGGCAAATCAAGAAGTCTGGAAAAAAAATCCGCACACGCAAAGTTTTTTTAAGGCAGAATTTAAACATGTAAACCTAAAAAAGAAAACAACAAATGGATAACCGAATAAGCATGACATGAAATGTATAACTTTATCTGTCTAATTCCACCATATCTCTTTCTTTACATGTCAGTGCCACTGAATATAGTCACATACGTAATAAGGAAGCCTACAATGATTTATTGCCTACTTTGATATTTTAATAACAAATTGCACTTCACCCCGATCACTTCTATATTTAATTCTTGGTAGAAATTCTAAACAAAATCTGCAAACGTAAACATAGAAAAGCTTTCATAAGAATTGCTAGAAGTTGAAACTTACACAATTATGGTAGCCATCTATATTTAAAATAGCCTGAAGAAAAATATTTAAATAATAAAAAAGAAAATGTAAAATCAATTGGTGTTTATCGCTTCCATTGCATGCCTGTTGGAATGCTTCCTCTTCTGAAATAGTGAAAACTATTTTAAAAAACCAAAAAAGAACACTTTCTTTAAAAGGCGCTTAAGCTACTTTTTCCGGTAAACTTCAGTTGAAAAAGATGATGACCATCTGAAATATCGACTACTTCTCATCAAATAAGCAAAGGATATCACACTTTTAAATCACACTCTGTCAACCCTCCCGACTCATTAAACTACCGAGTGTTTCAATTTGCCAAACTGTCAATCGTTGACTTGGTTTATAGCAATAACTCTAGAATTTAACCAAAAATTTAATTAGTATAGCTGCTCGACAACACACCAACCATACATGATGACAAGGAACCATTAGCAGGCATTTGTCACTCATGGGCATGGGACTGTGTTCATGGATTGGCTGAATTTCTACCATATTTATGTTATAAAGTTAGTTTTGAAATAAAAAAGTAGCAAAATGGTCTCATCTTACAAAGACAGTTACAATTTGTTTAGGCTGTGTCCTCTAGATGAGGGTAAAAGGTAGTAGAGACTGTTGCTAAATGTATTTGTTAACGATCCTACGGCCATTAAAAAAATGATTTAAAACTCTCAAGCATGCTTTTTTTTCTCATTCATAAACCACTCCTTTGTATTCAGGAACAAAAACTGTTGCTAAATCCATTTCAACTATTCATCAATCAGTTTAGTCATTTGAAGTGAGCCTACAAAATATTCAAAATTCATGTGATCATTTATTTAACAATGGTACTATAAAAGTTCTTCTCATGTGTGCTGTAGTTCCTTCTTGCATCTTTCTATTTCTCACTAGAATGCAATAAGTTTAAGGTTTCAATTCACTCTAGTTAAGATCATAGTTAGGATCATTCCACTAGTGACAACCTCCACTCGAAATAACGCTATAACAAGAATAGAAAGAACAGTTAATAAATTATTCAAACGAACAAAAACCTAAGTACAACCCAGAAAACTTCATGAGACTAAAGCTATTATTAGAAATAACCATTTTATAATTGCTCTCTTATTTGAAAAATCCATTATTCAATAATCTTTCAAGATGATAAACATCAAGAACATAGTCTCCACTTAAATGAAAATGGTATATCTTCAAAAGTTGCCACCAACCAAGGACGACTTTACAAAAATAAGACACAGATGCCTAAGTGCTAATATGCACTAAAAACAAATAGAAATAAAATTTAAGGAAAATAATGCCAAAAGTTATCCATGTCCCTACTTAAAGATTAATGCCAGCAGCATTGTGACTCTGATTAAGCCATTATCACAACAACCGACATCATCATCCACTAGGGAGCATTGCACATGGAAGTAGAAAGAAGGCATATGTCGGATTCTGCCATGCCTCATAAATAGGATGTACAAGCCAAATGCCATGTTCCTTTTTTAACAAGTAAAAAGAGAAAACGTTAATAAAAAAAGAGTATAGGTACAATAATATTACTCTTCAAATTTTTAATAAAATAACAATCTCAAGGTACCAATCTAATCTTATCTTCCGAACTAATTTAAAAAAATGTCTTGTTCCTTATCCTCTGAAAAAATGAAAAATAACCAGCAAAACCAAGCTGCACATGAAAGCACTAATAAGTTTCTAATGGAAGGTAAGCACAAACCATTAAGAACCATACATTAGCAGATTTCAATGCTGCATTGACAGATCTTAAAGCCAGGCTGAGAGGTCTGTGCATACTTCCATACAGGCATGTTTTTTTAGACAACAAAGGCCAAGTGCACATTCTTGACCAATGCCACGCTGTATCAGCAATTAGGAATCATTTATTTCAAGTGACCAGCATATGCCTTTCCTGTGTCTCTCACATGCAGGCTCATTGGCAATTTTAGAGGTCTCACATATTCTCATTTTAATAGCATCCATTCTTTCAACTACCTTCAATAACACAGCAGCATACCATAAAATATCAAAGAGCTAATCATGTTAGGCTTGGGAAAATTATTCTTAGCACTTGGCAGTAGTCTTATTTACTTATCTTACATCTATGGACATTCCTAGCATATGTATCTTTCCTTTGCATTACTTGATTACAAACCCTCGTACTCCTGTATCTATGAAGGTTCTAGGCAAATCTGAATTTTTTACTGGTGACCAGCCAACCATAACTACACATGAACTTACTTTCTTTCCAACAAAATACCTCTCCAACAGCTCTCACGTCTCGCTTAACAATTCCTTTGCTTTGTTAGGACACCTTATAACTGCATCAGCAGTTCCTCAATCCCTGTACAACACATAAGTTCATATAAGGACAGTTGAACCTAATCTGAAATCAATCTAATACTTGAATAATCTTTTTCAGAAGCAAATTCTACTCTAATCAAGTCCCTTGACTTTTAAAATTTTTTT
Source organism: Gnetum montanum (assembly GCA_015680685.1). Classification (NCBI taxonomy): domain Eukaryota; kingdom Viridiplantae; phylum Streptophyta; class Gnetopsida; order Gnetales; family Gnetaceae; genus Gnetum; species Gnetum montanum. The sequence goes on along the minus strand of MNCI01022972.1, from coordinate 119,992 downwards.
CTTCTCGCTAGCTTTGCTCCTCATTGGTTTGGCTAGTAGCAAAACTGTTCCTCTTTTTAATGCACTACCAAGATATAAACTCTGGTAAGTGTTGATGCTATTGATCAAATGAATGCTTTGAGAGACATAAATCATAAAGCTGACCCTAGGTAAACAATGTTTAGGAGGATGATGATGACAAAGATGACTTAAACATAAACTGTTTCAAAAAGTAGATTCAATACATCCTCTGCACATCCATTTTCACCTGTTTACATGCTAAGTTTATTAAAGTAAAATTTATGCCTCCTTGAAAGTGACGAACTCATAATCTGTGACATCAGAATGACCTTCACATGTGTGCAATCAATAGGCAAGATGAATAGACCCTAACCTTGCAATTATCCTTTTAATAAACAACAAGGTGTTAACTTAGTGGTAAGGGTCCTGGCATGTAAATTCCAGGTCACAGGTTCACTTCCAGTTTTGCCCTGTGGTAAAACATATTGCTCGTTTCAAGAGCCTGTTAGCTATGAATGTCAATGCTGTAATCTGTCACTTTTAGGTCCCTGAAATTTCCAACTATCCTAGCACATTCTCAACAATCTATCAACACCACCACCATCATGCCAAATTTAACGATGATTTTCTACAGTTAGCTTTGGCAGGTGTCTTTGAGTACCCCTCCGATCAAACCTATGACTTTACACAGAATAGACAAAATTCCTACATCAACTTTGACAGGACGCCTTTTTAAAACAATCACGCTTTAAAAATCTTGGAATAGCAAAAGCAATGCATCATGGAAAGATATTAATAAATCAGGTATATTTAAGTTTAAAAAATAGGAAATAGGAAAACATGTTCTAATAAGAATCTGTTATTAAAGCCCATGTTGGCCACAAAGACTGCTAAAAGAGAGAACTAGTAAGGTAAAAAGCGAAAAATTACACATTAATACAAAGGATAATTTTATTTTAGATGCAAATACTTTAACATTTAGATTGGCATACACTTGTCCTGGCATGAGAGATTTATGCCTATCACACCAGGCAGCCTCTCTGCTAAAGTTGAAACAAGAGTAGAAAGGTAGAAGAAATAATCTCACTTTTTCTATATGTAAGTTTAAATGCAACCTATAATGAAGGATCTTGTTACCAAAGGAGGACATGTTCCACAAATTACAGCTTCAAAAATGAACACATCAGCAAAGTTTTAGTTACTACACAAAATGACTTAAACTGTCAGCTCAAATTTGATGCTATGATTTCTAAAAGATTTTTAAAAAGGACTTAAATATTAATAAAAATTAATCTTTAAGATTTGTACCACGGTTTTCATGTTGATTTCAGCTTTTGCCAATCGTAGCTTGTAAATCCTGCTGGTCACGGAGTTAGTTGTTCCTTACCTGATATTTAACTATCATTGCTGTGGAAGCAAAGTCAATGGTTACATGTTACTCTAACTACTGCCAGAACAGCAAACGGTATTCAACATTTTGAATGCCCAATATAGTCCACTAAGTTCCGTACACAACCTTCCCTCTTCCTTTCTGACTTTTTGCATTACATAGTCTCACAACCTGCTCTGATCTCTGGCTTTCTAATTATATTTGTACTACAGGAGAGAGTACTTGGAGATTTCAAACCAAGACCAAACATTAACTAGATCCACATGTAATGAACTCTTCAGCCCTAAAAATAGTGAAAAACTATTGATGGCCATCCCAGTAGTCAACACCTCAATAACAGGACTCTCTGAGTATACTTCATTTTTCATCCAAAGTTAAGTTAGATTCAGTGTTTGATCCCTCACGCAAGAAATGGCCATTAAATTTCAAGGAATCAATAATAAATCTTTCTGAAATTTGAACAATATTGGAAACGAAATCTGAAAGCTGTCGGTTTGAAATAGCTCAAATCCTCCAAAATCATTAACGAGTGTAAACACCAATACCTACTCTACATTGGTTTCTATATAATTCGATTTTGCTCAATCCGACTTGTTTCTGACTATAACCTTACCAATTTTGTTCTATATTCATTAAGTAACAAAATGCAATATGACTTCGTAGATTAGAAGATGTACCATCTATCCAACTTATGCTGGAATACCAACAGCTATGCTGGAATACCAACAGCTAAGCTGCAAATACAAACATCAAAGTTAGTGTATGAGATATAATATTGGCCATTTCAAACTAACATAAGCAGTTAGTCAAAACACATCATCAACCACAAAATTTTATATGCTAGTGTACTCAATATCATTGCCTTCCAATGCAATTAATAACCATGTACTAGCTTTGTTTATGCCAGAAATTCAAAATAAGATTAGTTTTGAAAATAAGAGTTTCTTTTTATAACAAAACAGTCAGCTTAGACAACTCATCCAAATCGTGTTCCACGTATTTAAAAATCTAACACGAGCACAAACATCTTCTGCGCAAAACGGCAATTAAAGACTGTAAAGGGATCCACACCTCATCGCCGTTATTTATCCGTGACAATACTAGTGATATTAAAAGCGCTTTATTTTGTTCATTGAACCTATTGATTCCAAGATCCAAAAGAAAGATATATTAAGCTAGTTTAACGCATAAAATTTTAGAATGAAAAGGTCCTAACCTGTATCATAGCCAAACAGCAAGCCACCAATGCCGGCAGCAAATGTCATGGCGATGATGTTTGCATTGCCAAAATAAGATACTTTCTCATTCTCAGGCAAAGAGGATCCGGATGACCCCGGCAAATACCCTATCGTCATGATCCTGGATCCCCAGCGCTATCAAGAAGACAATAAAGGAAAACCTTGTCATTCATCAGAAAATTACACCCAAAAACCAAAACAGAACCTCTAGGTCAGTAGTACCTCTCTAACCTTATATCTTCCGTGGATTCTTGTTTGGGGAAACGACGGAGCGTGAACTAAACAAATTGCTGCGAGAATGCGAGACCGGTTAATCTCAAAGCTGGAAATGAAACAATCGCACGCCGACCTTCGTTGCACCTAACACAAAAACCTCGTGCAAGGAAACGCTGGAGACGACGAACGATGCAGAGAACAAACGAGCCACGCGATAACAGCAAAATCGCAGAACTGCAAATGGCATTATAACAACAACGATGAGATACCACGCAACGGCATCTTCCAGAATTTTCTAACCTGACCGTCATATAAATCGGGACATAATCTAAAACGAGGATAACGTAAAAAATGTAAAAAACCTATAATGAGAGTTACAGATAACATACTATAATGAAGAATCGTTCAGGATTAGGAATACGAATACGAATAGAAATTTGAATCTAACGAAGATTACTCTTGGACTACTCTGCTGGGCGGCTTTGCAGACCAGAGAAGTTATGGCAACGCCTTTCCAAAAAGTTGTGGAAATTCAGGCGCGTCCGTGTGCGTTTACGTGTGCTTTCGCATTTGCGTGTTAATTCCGTAACTATGGGTCGGTGGTCGTATTCGTCACTCTTCTTCTTCTTTATGATGACGATTACGATATATTCTTCTCTATGCTGATGATTACGATATATGGTCAAGGTAATGTCGGGGATTGCATGGCCGGCGGGCAGGTAAAGACAGACTTGAACAGTTGAATTGTCGTCTATAACACAGACGATGCAATGCTACGTGGCAAAGGACGCATGTTTTCTTTTGATTATAACCATACATTAGCTTTGCCTTGCCGTCCCGTAATCAATCAATCAATCAGCCTCATATTCTTTATGTCATTCATATTCTTTATCTATGTATGTATGTAATAATGATGGTACGCTCATGCACCGTGATTTATGGCCGTCCATTTCATTCCAACTCCTCCTCCTCCTCCTGCCAGTGGGTTGTTGTGTGTCGCAGGCACCTCCCATGTGACATAAACATCAACCTCCGTGTCCCCACTTTTACCACGTAATTTCACATCAACCTCCGTGGCCCCACTTTCACCATGTAATTTCACATTTTTTTTCTTAGATGTTTCCGCCTGAAAGTGTTATTGGTCTAAAAAGAGCTTTCCATGTGTGGTACGAGATGTTGGGTCCTACTACAACTTTGCGTGAAAGAATAAATTTGTAGAGTCTGGAATCGGATAACTTCTTTATGATAAGTACTACAGCATACGAAATGGTAAACATACATAGGCTGTTACATATCAATATCATATACGGCTTTTAGATTAGAAAATATTCAGCTAGTTTAACCCATCTATCCATATAATATAAGTTATGCATAAATGTCTATCAAAATATTTGTAAATTACTATATATATTTCTATGAATTAGTTAAAAGGATCTTTTAAGTTTTGATTCTTATTCAAAGTCCAATTATTGAGTGAGGTATAAGTTTGATAAAAACCAAATTACTTTTACATTCTTTTTTACTCTACCTTTAAACCTATTTTCCTTGCATCCTTTTAGTTTAACTCATTCTTTCAATATTTGACGTAGGGACACCTCTTCCAATCCCCTTGTTCCTCCCTAGGTGTGTGTATTTGTAGGTTTTAAGCTTTTATAAGATGTATTGGAGAGTTAGAAGACATCTTGGTTGAGGCCTGGGAGTGACAAAAGACATCTAGAGATTAGAGGAGATGTCTTGCTATTCGAGTTAACATCTTCAGTGATATGTCCCATTTGTGAGAAAGACATCTTGGGTAAGACATCTCCCAAAGTTAGGAAATGTCTTGGACAAGATGTCTTATCTACTAATAATGAGACATCTTGGCCTTCAAAAGAGACATCATCTCACAAAAATAGTAGATGTCTTATATGAGAGCTGGGTTGACATAGAGACATCTTCCTAAGATCATAAACAACTTGTACAAATGGGGAAACTTCCAAAAACACCAACCCCAATTTAGGAAACAGTTAGAATATGATGGAAAAGGATAAAAATGGCCAAGGAGAAGGTGAGAAGACTTGGAAAACATCTAAAGAGCCTCAAGTTGAGTTGAAGAAAGGTTAATAGATTTCTTATATTCTAGTTTGTCATAAATATTGTTGTATTCACCATTGATGATATCATGAGTAAGAGAAGAAAGCTATTGAGAATGGAGAGTTGAGCAAGAGAGTGTGTGTGAGCACATTAAGGAAGTGCAATTAGTGATTGTAGCTCCAATATAAACTTATGGTATGTTGGTCTTTATGTTCTATTCTCTTGTGTCTTACTTATAAGTTAAGATCTCAGTCTTGGGTTGTGGGAAAGATTCTCTAATCAATTGTGTCTTACATTGAGAATCGCCACTGTGTGGTTGTAGAGCGTCATGCTCTACAATATCATTGAGTGTGATAGGTTTTGGATGCTTCTGGGTTTTAAGAATCCTGTTGTAATCTTCTAATAAATTAATTGAAGATAGCTAGTTTTTTTGTTTTGTAGCAAAAAGTTTTGTCTTTACATAATATCTAGATTTAGTATTTGAAGGTGATTAATTAGTGGAGTGAACTTGCTCCAATGCATACCATTGTGATAAACTTGGCTTTACCATGAGGGGTTTGAATTTGAATATTGTATACTTTAAGCAAAATCAATTTGCTAAAATTGGAAAAAAAATAATTAAAGTTTCCAAAAAGGTACCTTAATGCAATTCTATGAGTTGTCTTTTAACAAGTCATATGCTAATTCTATTAATTACCTCCTTGCTTGTTGTTCCAAATGGTTTTCATAATGCTAGCACCTCATGAATATAATGTTATGACAACCTCGTGTATAGCAAGGATGATAAGTAGGCCAAGGAGAATGGTAAATATAAATTAAACCTTACTACGAAAACACAATGCTTTGAAATGGGATCCATTGATAAAGATGCTTACCATTAATGTTCCCAAGTATGGTGGAATGTTGTGTTTTATCGAATAAAGTAAATTTGTTTTAGTTATAGCACTCATAGATTAGAAACTACAAGTTCCAGGATAAAAAGGTTTCATGTTGGTTACATGTCTTGGAGCATCTAGTTCTTTTTCCAACAACCCCCCCTCATCACAGAATGGATTTTAAGGCAAAATGTAATGCGAAGTAGATTTTAGATTGGTCTATCATGCATGTGAAAATAGATTTTAAGATAGAATGTAGTAGAAATTAAATTCAATGGTTAAAACTTTGTGATAGTACCATAGGAATCAAACTTTCATTTACAAGAACATGAAAAGAAAAATCTAAAAATTTTGTCAAAATAGTATAGTAGGACAAGATTTGGAGATGTTAGAATTCAAAATAACTGAAACATAGGTACATCCTAAGATTTATAGAGGTTTATAACTTAGTGCTGCTTAGTAGAATCGAATCTTTGACCTCATTATTATTAAGACAATGTTTAATAATAGCAAGGCAAATTAGATTGAATGGTTAAAACTTTGTGGTAGTGTGTGGGGAACGATGGTAAGGTTCATTTCTAAAGTCACAAGGTTTGTATTCAAACTATACTTTTTAGCTAGTTATGATAGTAAGGTGCCTGTGTTTCAAGTAGTAAGCCTTAGGTTAAGGTAAGGTGCTTGTGCCTGCAAAATTTTAAATTTATTTAATTAAATTTCTTTTATTTTCTCTTATATTTGGTTAACTCAACTATTAAAGTGAAAGGATACTACAATATGAAGATTTTAATTATGATATGAAGAAGTAATTGAAAGCTTCATATTGTGGAATCCTTTCACTTCAATAGTTGAGTTATTAAAAAGAAGTTAATACTAAAAGGGATCATCGCTAGGAGCCACAATGCAAATTTGACCAAGCTGGATCTTAGGAGCCTAACATTTTTGAGGGGCTAAGCCCTTATTCCCAGGCTTGAACCCTATTCTTTGACTTGAGAAATAAGCACCTTACCATTACTCCAAATGATGGTCCCCTAAAAAGAAGTTAATATTATTCATTGAAAATTAGTTTAATCATATGAGAAAAGAAACACCATGCACATGCTAACAAAAATAATTTAATGTATTTTTAAAAAATGTTCTTATAAGAAAGAAATATTTTAAGCATTATTTAATATTCTAATTAAACAACATTTTAATACATGTTTTTTATGACAAACATGTACACACTATTGCACAATTGCCATGTATCGAAGTATATTCAAAATCATGGATCATCATTTCCACCCTTCCTTGTACTGGATTGATTTGATGTATGCATGCATATCAATCTTGACATGATGATAGTATGGATCATTTTCCTTTTTGAATAGTAAGACATTATAAACCCATCTATTGGTAACTATGAAATTATACTCTGTATCCATTTGATCTACTATTCTCATAACCAATAAAGGGATATCTTTAATTCTAAGAGGAAGTCTCTTAGAAATGTCTATGATGTCTTAAGGAAAGTTAATTATGTGGCTCTTAGACTTGAACTGTCCACCTATTACATATGTAACTTGTAATATGTGATTGATTCTTGCAATTAACATTTCCCAACCTTAGTTAAATTGGTCAAAATAGGTGAATGGGGTCATGGATCCATCTTATTTTATATAGAAAATTGCTTAATCTTCTAACCAAAACTATTAACAATATTATATGCATTTTTTGATACTTTTTGCATGTTAGAACTCTAGTTATTATGAAAACATGGAAAGATAAAGGCTTAAAAGACTTTGTTGTTTTAGGTTTTATTAAATTTTTTGTAAAGAATATTATAGAATGTAGAAGAAGAAGGCCCTCTAGAGGAATTATTTACTTAGTTTGAAATTCTTTAAGGCATTTTATGCACCTACATAAGACAAATAAGCATAAGCAATATATTTAGTTAAAAATCTATCATTAGCTTGGTTATAATTTTCCTACTTTTTGTTATTTTACTCCTATAGAACCTATACTTTATAACAGTATAGGCCTATCTAAAGACTATCCTTTTCAACATTTAGAAGAGAAGGAGTTGTTTTTATTTATGGAGATTTTAATGCTAGAATGGACTCATAGCAAATTGAACTTATTTAACGATGGTGTGATAATGATGGTGATGAGTGGCGAGGTACCCCTACACTCAACCATACGAATACGAGCGTTACACGCACGATCCAGTCGAACTCCGCAGACTAAGTGCCTACACGCCTTATGGAACACTTAAGGTTAATCGTTCGTTGTCTTCCCAGACTTACTTGTATTTGTCATGGTTGTATGGTTAAGTAAGTCTAAGGTATGTGATTTTTATATCTTTTATGTTTTATCACCTATGCTAATGAGGGAAAAGGTGAAGAGACTAATTAACTAACTTTAACTAACTAAGTCTTAATTAACCTAGCATTAGTATTCGTTCCCACTTGCCGTTCACACCCTGAACCAATGCAACCTTCTAGGATTACCAAACGCTATTCGTTACTGGGATTACCAACCGTAACACACGTGCTTGAAGTGGTCATACTGAATGCACTTAACTATGGGAGAAGGGTTGAGAGAGGATTAATTAACTAATAAAGCATTTAAACGAAGAACAATAAATAACAATAATGAAAGTCCTATTTAGCTTAGTCCATGCACTGCAAGGTTTATCCAAAAGTTTGTCTTTATTTTCGTACACAAACTTGTGCTCAGGTATAATATTTGCTCGAATAAAGGTCCGTTCACTTTGGGACTCCTACTGCAGGCACATGGAAATTACTCTAACTTTGGAATGGAAAAACTGCAAGAGTTTGGCTATGGTCTAAATCTAGATGGAGAAACAAGGGAGAGCCACCTCTTATTTATAGAATTGGCGGTGTGCTGTGATATCGCGTATGCAATATCGTAGGGGAAGACGCGATATCGCGTATGCGATATCGCGACTGATGCGATATCTCATACGCAATATCGTGGCCCATGCGATATCACGTCCCATCATACCCCCATGACTGAATAAAAACTCATCCTCGAGTTCCTTACAAAATATTGGGAAGGTGTGGGATTATTGACTTGAATGGAACTAATGGTGAATGCGATGACATGTGAACGGATCATCATTACAGAGCAAGACAAAACTGGTGTTCATGACAATAAGAGTGAACACTTTATACATTTGACATCAGGACTTATTTGGCAGCTGAGAGAGAAGAGAAAAAAGAGAAGAAGTCTGTTACTACCAACGCCAAGATTGCACCTTTTGTTGTTTATCCGTAAGCGCACCATCAATCTTGCTCCTTGCATAGTTGCTTCAGCATCGATTCATTCCAAGTGTTTCTTCCAAATCCAATCCGTTGTTGTATGATTGCCATCTGCACACACAACACAGTCTTATATTAGTAAGGGTGAATGAATCATAATGCAGTTGATACCTTGCTTCGGTAAAAGGTCCATTGGCTGGGTTGTGGTATGGCTGATACGGGTTTGGAGATATAACAGTGGTGACTACCGAAGGTATAGGGGCTAGGAGAAAATAAAAAATTGGATCAGGACCCCCATGACTAAGAGCGAACCTCCGGTAGCGATAGAATGGAGAAAGAAAAAGAACAAGAAAGATGGAGAAAAAGAGACAACTATAACGTCGATGAAATGGATGTCAAGATGGAAATGAACAAAATAGAGTGGATTGCAAAAATGTTAAGGGAAAGAATTTAACTAGTGTACCAAATAGGAATGCGAGTGGGTCCTCCCTAAAGCAGGCTCATGCCCTTAATGCCCTAGCAAACCCACATTCGAAGAGTTTGTAGGCTCTGGGAATGTCATTTGGAACAAGAGTTAAAGTCTTAACCACAAGAATTTACCAACAAGAAAACAATGCATCCACCAAGATATACACTAATGGTACAACTGGCAATGAGGTGAACAATGGAGAGAAGGATGGAGAGAAGAGAATGGAATGGAATCCCAAGAACAAGGTGGCGTACAGCCCCTTGTGTAGTTAATGATTAATGTGACTTGGTAGATCCAATTCCAAATCCGGCCTCAAACAAACCACATCCAATGACTTCACATTAATGCATTCGGCCAATCCATCCACTTGAAGTAACAAGAATGCTTCCACCAAAGAGCCACCACCATTTCGACGAAACAAAGGAGGAGAGAATAGGAAGCGAGAAGGGCCTTAGTTAGAGGGAACATGTTTTTAGTTCCATAACCAGTGCTTGTAGCCCAAATGATTATTTCATCTAAGGGGTGTGCTTTGAATCCTCACTATTTTTTTTTTGGTTTTATGTGTTTATGCGTGAGAACCAAAGACTTATTATTTTTATTTACTCAGCTTCCCAATAATTGGGTAACGTCAAAACGGTAAGAAAACTCGAAAAGAAAGCATCCAAGCACCCAAGAGAATGGCCAACACAAATGCATCAAGTTCCCTTTAAGTCACACCCTTTTCAATCCTAGAGTCCTTCCCTAGTTTGAGAAATGCTCAGTCATTTATTCATTATAGTTCTTATTATTGAGAAAGGGACTGTACAGTTCCAAGCCAAGAGAGACCATAGAAATTTGTAGATGTATGGACAAAGTGAACTCATTGCCTGCTATATCAAAAGAACCATACCTTAGTATCAACATCATAACTTAAAGGTAAAAACCAAACATTAGCAATCAATGGAGTACGATTCATACCATATTTGGAGCACTTATTGGTAAACAAACTTAACAAAATGGATAAAACACACACACACACACACACAAAGAAATGAAAAAGTATAAATGATGTTGTAAAACAAAAAAAAAAAAACAAGAAAAGTTAAAGAAATTTGTAAAACAAAAATGTGCAAGGCAAAAACGTGTAAAACAAAAATGTGTAAAACAAAAACGTGTAAAACAAAAATTTAAAAGAAACGGAGGGCCTCAATTAATTAGCATAGGTGGCCATCTCCCCCATGACTGAATTGAAAGGGAGAGATCCAAAATAATGAGCGCCTATTTGAATTTTTTAGGAGTGTCCAACTTCTCTCGATTGATGTTTTCAGATTAAGGGGTGGAGGTCGGCGACACTCATACTCCAATGTATCTATGCCTTTGTTTTGGGCGTGAGTTGTTTTCCTAGTTCATTCCATACATGTTGGTGGGCTACTCTCTTGATCAGCTATCAACCACTAGGTGTCCTCCTATTGTGTGGTTGCTACATACAGGCACTTTTGTATGTTGACTTCTTGGGCACACCAGTTGCATGCAGGAAATGCTAAACATTCCTGTATGTCATCACCCTCTGAGTCACTGTATGTGATGCATGGAACTTTCTTCTTCTCGATATTTCCATAAATGTTTGCCTTAGATATTTCCAAGGAAAGATCGTGAATCCCTAAGCATGCGTCTATTGTACTCAGCCATGCCCTTCCCATTATTATCGAGAAGTCCCCTTTGTCATTGTTTATTTGGATCACCAGGAAATTAGCTAGGTATGACCAACCACACACAGTGGTAACGATGTCCTCCACCAATCCCAAGGGAATGGTGATGGACTAGTCAGCCAGCTCTAGTTGAATATTGCTCTTCTTGAGTGGAGGCAAGTTCTAGGCTTTATACATTTCTCGTGAGATTAAGTTGACTCCGGAACCTAAGTCAAGAAGAGCCTTATGAGGTTCATTCCTAGCGACTTGGAGATAAATTAGGGGGCTTCCAAGATCAAAGAATTTCTTGGGAAGGTGGCCCACCTTGATCCAGTCAGTAATGGTATGTGTTAACATAACCGTGTGCATTGAGCTCTGTTGTTGGTTTGAAGGGAGCTCCGAAGCCTTATTTGTTGGAGGAGCATACACAGACTCAACTGCTTGTGGTTGTGAGAGCTTGTTTGGGCTTTTTGTTTTGAAGAAAGGTCTTCTCTTTGTGCGGTTTTTAGAGCCAATAGTAGGTTGAAGGTTTATAGCTCTTGTAGCATTACGTTACTGCGGTTGAGTGGGGAGTTCCCCTTACATCGTTGGAGCGGGTGGTAGTGGAACTATCAGCGTAAGAGTGACGGATGGATTCGGAGGATGGTATGTATGTGGAGTGTCTCCCGTAGGAGAAGGAGTCCTAAAATACTCCCGAACTTGGTAGTGATGTTGTGGGGTTGCGTGACCCATAGAGTCACTTGGGGAAACGACTGCTGCAAGTAATAGCCATATGGATTTGGTTGCCGGTAAGGGTATTGTTGTCTAGGTGGTGGCATCCCCCATGAATGTGGGTGTTGCTACTGCTAGTGTTGCTTGATAGGTTTTGGTGGAGTTCCACTTGGATAATATGTTAATGGTTGGTGGAACTACCTTGGGTTACCTTGGGGATAAGGTAACCTTTGGGGTGCTTGTCGTTTGTTAAGTCTTGGGTTGAGTGCATACACCCTGGACTCTTGCAGATGTGAGATTATTGGGCAACATCCCTTAGGATGGTCATATTGGTAGATCTCACATCCACTGTCATTGTCTTTATCAGAATCCACAACCTCATCGGCGATAGTCATTTTTCCCTTACCCTTGTCACATGCATGGCCTAAATCTCTCTGCTTTTTCTTATCATGGTCACTACTTTGTTCCTCCTTATAATCCTCTATGATTTTTAGGACAGTTTCAATTTTACTATCTAAGGAGCTCCATATTTCATCTACCTTAGCCAATACTTCTGTTGTTAGCTTTTGAAGTGGCAAGGTTTTTCTATTCACCAACTCTTCAAGTGGTGACTCATCCTCTTCATTGCAGAATCTTACTTCCTTCTTCCGAAGGGAAGGATCGCGGTTATATTCTTTCGTGCTTTCTCTTTTCCGTAGCTCCCCTTCTTCTTTAGCTACTTGCTTCAACAATCTATGAATTTCATGGGATCTAAGTTCAGATAATCTCCCTTGGGCATATGTCCCAAGGGTTCTCCTAGTTTCATGTCTTAGCCTATCTACGAGATGGTGAAGTTGATCCCGTTGTGCGTAACCATGGCCCGGGCAACGATGTAGCAATGCACAATATCGGCCCATGGTAGCATCCAAGGGTTCGTGATTACCCTGCTTCCATCCTTGGATCTGCTTACGCAAGTTGGATAGTCTGGAGTACGTTTGGTATTTATCGTTAAACAATTCTAGCATTGTACTCCACCTCCTAATGATTTCTAGCTCTAAGGACCGGTACCAACTCTCTGCTTCTTTTATGAGTGTCCTAGGGAACAACTTTAACTTCTGTCACTCGTTTTCAATATTCTGCAAGGCACAGGCATCGTGGAATGCCTGTAAGTGGTTTTGCAGATCAGCATTGTATCCCCCCTTAAACCGTGGGATATTGTTCATGTGTAGTCTCTTGATCCGGCTATCTTTTTGATGCCTTGTAGGTATTCTAACGGCCTCCGTAATATCTAACATACTTCGGGTGGCAAGTAGGGGTTCATCATGATCATCTCTCTCATGACGTCTATGATGCCTATGTGGTTCCCTAGTTTTCCTTCTTTCATGCCTTGATTCTCTCGAATGTCCTCGTCCTCGCTCTCGACTCTCTCATTGAGGTCTCTCATTTTGCTTACCCTTATCCTCACCATTGTGCTCTTTGTGATTGCATCTTGATGTGGAAGGAGAGGGGGAATGATGTGATGAAGGAGAAGAAGAAGGAGAACCATCGCCATGACGATGTTTCTTACCTTCTCTTCGGTGGCTACGGCCCGAATCGTGATGACGATCAAATTTCCCACCTTTATCATGTGTTTGTGTTCCCTCATTGAACACTTGGTGTCCGTGGGCATTAGAACCAAGGTTGTGTATCATGGAGCGCAGGTTCTGATACACCACCTCCTCACTATCGTTAGGAGGGGGAACATCATTTTGTGGAGAACCTATTGAGATAGGTTCACCACCCTTAATTTCTATTATGACAGGCAAAGCATTATGGGGCCCTTTGCCCTTCAACGATATATGGTAGCTCTCCTACCGCAAGTCCCGTTGACATTTCACTTCTGTGGGATTCTAATCCCTTATGTCATAATCACATACAACGTATTCAACATATAGCTACGTCATGTCTATCTATGCAAGAGCACGAAGGAGCATGTTAGGGACTGCCTGATTTGGAGGTAACACTATGTTACCTTGCAAGTCTCTCCAACGCAGTTGTTCATCTTGATGGAGGATAAAAGTAAAATCTGGTATATAATCATTTTGATGAGTATACACTACTTGAAACTGTTGAGGAATTGGCAGTTGTTGGTTATGTGTGTTAGACCACCGACTATCTCTTGTGTGATCCCTAGGTGGTGAAGTGCTTTTATGAGAAGAAGAAGACATTGTTGTCTCACTTGGTGTGCTATTGACTATTATTTAAATTTTCTTCTGATTAACCCTAAGGTCATTTAAGCTTCCCAATGATGTGGATGATTTCCTATGTTCTACTTAGCGCACAAACAACTTAGTCCCTGGCAACAGTGCCAATGATGAGTGGCGAGGTACCCCTACACTAAACCATACAAATACGAGCGTTACACGCACGATCCGGTCGAACTCCACAGACTAAGTGCCTACACGCCTTATGGAACACTTAAGGTTAATCATTCGTTGTCTTCCCAGACTTGTATTTGTCACGATTGTATGGTTAAGTAAGTCTGAGGTATGTGATTTTTATATCTTTTATGTTTTATTGCCTATGCTAATGAGGGAAAAGGTGAAGAGACTAATTAACTAACTTTAACTAACTAAGTCTTAATTAACCTAGCATTAGTATCCGTTCCCACTTGCTGTTCACACCTTGAACCAATGCAACCTTCTAGGATTACCAAACGCTATTCATTAATGGGATTACCAAGCGTAACGCACGTGCTTGAAGTGGTCGTAGTGAATGCACTTAACTATGGGAGAAGGGTTGAGAGAGGATTAGTTAACTAATAAAGCATTTAAACAAAGAACAATAAATAATAATAATGAAAGTCCTATTTAGCTTAGTCCATGCACTGCAAGGTTTATCCAAAAGTTCATCTTTATTTCTGTACACAAACTTGTGCTCAGGCACAATATTTGCTCGAATAAAGGTCCATTCACTTTGGGGCTCCTACTGCGGACACATGGAAATTACTCTAACTTTGGAATGGAAAAACTGCAAGAGTTTGGCTACGGTCTAGATCTAGATGGAAAAACAAGGGAGAGTCGCCTCTTATTTATAGATTTGGCGGCACGTTGTGATATCGCATACGTAATATCATAGGGGAAGATGCGATATTGCGTATGCGATATCACAACTAATGCGATATCGCGTCCCATTAGATGGCATAGGCATTGATCTGGATCATTATTGGCTTTGACACTTTGAATATAATAGTATTAAGAAAATATAACAATAATTTTTAGCATGGACAAAGGCTTTAAACATTCTCATATGCAATGGTCTTATTATTGGCCTTTTGGTATGCCAAAACCTTAAGAAAAATGGAGAATAAAGAATGTTTATTGTGGATGATGTGTTTATAAATCATGAACAAAAACTCCACATCATGAAGAAGGATTCAAGGAAATGAAATCTATAATAGGTTGTCAAAATGAAGACTTCATAGGAAAGATGAAAGCATGAATACATATGGATGAAAACGAAGACTACAAACCAAATGAAGATGCTCCAAGGATTGGGAAGAAGCCCAATCAACCGAAAAAAAGCCTTAAGAACTAGAGCTCAATAGTTAAGGAGGCATATCCAGGAAATAGTAGACATATGATGAGTTGTAATTTTTTCCATCGCGATATCGCGTCAGCCGCGATATCTCGTACGTGATATCGCAGCCTATCTCCTCATCTATAAATAAGAGGTAGGCAATTCCGATAGGCAGTTAGTCAGTTTTAGAGTTAGTTTTGATTTTAGTTTCCATTTTTTCTCTCAACCCTTTTCCTCCTAGCGCATGCCTGCAGTGTGATGATTGTAATTGTACAGCATCCTTTATTTGAGTGTGACATACTTGGACACACACATGACTGGAAATAAAGATCAAGATTACTTCATCATTGTAGCATTCACTTAGTTTAATTATTTAATTGTTGTTGTTATTTATTGCTTTCTTAGTTAATATCTCTTCACCCTAAACTCCTGTTAAATGCAGAATGAGTACGCCCCCCTCACGAGCATTTAAGTGTGACTACTTGGTAACCCAGTAGCATACCTAGGCCATGCGCTTGGTAATCCCAGTGGTAGTCGGGCACGAAGTCCAAGATGTGTACGGATGATTAAGGAACAGATGCTCATCACACTTAGGCTAATCTAGATCCTCTCTCACACTCTCTCACCTAGCTTAGTTAATATTATTTCCCAGCACACTTAGGAGTAGTACTAGTGTAGAAACACATCATACACCTCACTTCGGACTAAACCATACGTGACAAAGCTGATATTAGTCCAGATGGGAAGACAGTGAACTGTGACCTAAGGATAACTATCTAGATACCACAACTAGTCTATCTGCGGAGTTCGACTAGATCGTGCGTGAAACACTTGTATTCGTATGGTTGAGTGTAAGGGTACCTTTCCACTCATCATTGGCGCCATTGCCGGGGATGATGCTAGTTATCTAGATTAGTTATATCATACAAGGTCATTGTATAGGAATTAACGATATACCTTTTACAAAGAAATAATTATAAAAATTCACATATAAATTCACACATAATTTCATAACCATGCCTCTCCTACAAGACTATAATAATGCCACATCTAGTGAGGAAGTTCATTGAAGAACCAACGAACTATATGACAATGAAGATTGGAGTATGCAACTCGAGGTGGGGGTTTTCTTATAAACATAAAGGAAGGCAACATCATCCCAATGCATGAAAGCATAACTTACCCAATGATGATGAACCCCTACTGGCCACTACAAGCCTAATGCAAGTACAAGAGGCTGTTCGAATCTCCGGTAGGCATTGTAAAGAGAGCCGTCTACCCAGGCTCGATTTAAACAACTTCCCTAATTTCTCAGGAGGCTATGACTTAGATCCGCATCAACATTTACAAGCCTTCTATGATGCCCGCGCATGGAACAACATTGATAACGGTTGGCAAAATCTCAAGCTCTTTCCTGTGACACTCGTTGGCCAAGCAAAAGTATGGTATAGATCGTTAAAACCAAATTTAATACGACGTTGGCCAACAATGGTAGAACTCTTTAATGAAAGATATCAAACCTATGCAAGAGTGTCAGCCTTGAGGAAACAAATCCAAGAGTGGAAACAATCACAACATGAACCCTTGGACATGGCCTTAGAAAGATATTATGCACTGTTAAATAACTGTCCAAGCCATGAGTTCTCCGAGGAAAGGCTAATGTACCATATCATTGATGGGCTTCATGACGAAACAAGAGAGACCTTAGGAATGTATGCCCAGGGTCAACTATATAAACTACGAATCCATCAAGTGCAAGAGCTTATTGAGCGGGTAGCAAAAGAGGAAGGAGAAATGGCTAGATGGGAGAGTGTTGAAAAACATCAACGGGACCCAAATCTCAACTTAACAAAGGTCCATAATGACAAAAAGGAGAAATCAACCTATCACAAGGAGAAAGAACCATCTTTGCCAGTACAACAATTGTTAGAGGAAGTTGAGGCAAAGATCAATAAGATGTTGGAATGGACGTATAAAAAGTGTGAAGAATATATCGATATTATTGAAGATAGAGTTTTGACAACCCGAGAAGTAGGACAAAGTATCATTAGACAATCGGAAAGAAGGAATGAAGGAAATAAAAGCTCAACTGCCAATCATATGTATGAATGCAACATTTGCCTGTACGATCATCCCAAGGGCCAATTCCCAATATTGTTACATTTATATGAGCATTGGGAAAACACATTACATCCAAAGTTCATACAGAGATACTATGTTCGATCACGGTGGCAACAATCCCAGTCATGGGGAAAGCCACCTCTAAATTGGAGACACCCTTCATATCATCCGAATCTAAACGCTTACCTAGTTCAGCATCCTGTTTCCCCAGCTGGGTCAACATGCTCTACCTCGCCGCATTACTATTCTCCTCAATACTATCAGCCCATGTCCTCAACACAACCACCACCTTGTGTACCATACACTTCTTCTAATTTTCAACATTCTCATCCTTTCCCTCCTTCTACATCGCCACCAACTGTTCCTAAGGTGTCTACACCACAGCAACAACCTCTGAACATTACTTGTGCTACTATTGCCAAAAACAGTGAGAGACCTTAGCAACCTTGAAGGCGTCCCTTCTTTAGAAATGACCCTAGAAAGGGACAACACAATTCCAAGGCCACTGCATCCTCTAACTTAGCACAAGGCCACTGCATCCTCTAACTTAGCACAAGTCCAACCCTATGGTGCACCCTTATCTACGAACCCAACGCCTCGTGTTACTTCATTAGGACCACCAATTAACACTCCAACAACCATACAGCCCAATGAATACATCAATGGAGAGAGACATCCTGGTTCTTGCATACCATCTTACGGTCCTAAGTATCATAGTGGGTCAACTCTTTATCCAGGAACCACATCTTATAAATTTCCCCACTATGCTTACTATAATCAAGTGTGTGAGCCCCAATGGGGTAAGTATGACCAAGTTTCAATACTTCCAACATGCAAGGACCCTCATCTTTCAATTATTAATCCTTGCCATGCTCAACCGTTTAGTTATGGTGGATACCCCCCATTCCAATAACAAGCAGGATTAATAAATATTTTTCATTTTCTTTAATTTTAGAACTTTTTGTTTTCCAGTTTTTCATTTTTCAATTTCTTGTTTTATCTTTTTGTCATTTTGTATTTTTACGTTTTTGTAAGTAATCTCGTCTACGAATAAAACACTCATGTGGCTCATTGGTTGAGCTGTGTTCTATGTTATCAAGTCTTGAGTGATCAGTTATGTGGACAGTGAGCCCATTACACCC
>MNCI01022972.1:90360-100616 GCA_015680685.1 Gnetum montanum | reverse complement strand
GACATTCTTTCCCTACTACTATCCCTCTGCGTTACAATGTTCCTATGTACCATCACATAGCCTTTTTCTCTACCATCTGAGGTCCTGATTGATAAAATCCACACATCATTATTCGTGCTTTTGAAATGAGTTAAATTACCCTAGAACCTCTTAACAATAGCCCCATGTCCTTAATTCTCATTTTTAATTCCAAAAATACCTTTAAAAATTTGATATCTTTCATTGTGCCCAACATCACTAGGGCTGCGATATCGTGTACGCGATGTATCGTATGCGATATCGCGTCCCCTCCAATCTATATATAGGTGACCCCCCCACAACACTTAGCATCAATTTTCACTAATCACATGGGGGAATTTTTCAAATTTTTCTCTACGACTTGCGAGTGTGAGACCTTTGCTTTTCTACCTATATCTCGCTCACTGGTACTCTAATTTTTATTCCGTCTAAACCTACGTGAACTCCGAGTGTTCAGCTTAGTCGTGGGGGAGGGACACATGTCGAATATCACATAACTTTTTTGGAATTTATCATCGTCTGAAGGACATTATCAAGGGTAATTAGCTATAACATTTAGAATAATTGTGCCGAAAATAATTGAATCCCCTTAGGTACATCAGGAAACTAAAATTGGAAACCACCTAAGTAAAAAGGATCCACTATTATAATCTTTCTGGAAACATCAGATGGAAATAAAACAATCAATTAATTAAGGCAAGTAGTAAGGTATAACTTAACTTTAGAAATAACCATACTAACACTTGGCCCCGTGTGATTGCAGATGGCCCTGAAATGTGGGCAATGGGAAGGTCCCGCTCAAGGTGGAAGTAAACGATCTAGGAGAGGTGAAGAGCAAGTCCTTACCAAAAAACATGCAGAGCAGGAGGAACAATCATTTAGCATTCATCAAGAGGACCCTCCTACTGTATAGTTCGGGCAGGCAGAAGAAGGAGCTGCTACAGCACCTGAACAAGGACAACATCTCACGTTGCCCTAGGATTGTGTTCAGGCTATCCATGAAAGGTCCACATTCACTGCGATGATTGTGGAATTAAATTTTGAATCTTTTGTAGAGTTCGCTCCTGAGGCTATTAGGGATTACCTCAAAGGGTCTCCCTTATGGCCTACCCTCTTTCAAAGCATTGCCTGGTACCTAGGGGAGACGTACCAATTCTGGCACAATAGAGAACAAGGCACCATCATTAATATTTGTGGTGTGATAGTCGATTTCTCTACGCAGGCCATTTCAAAAGTATTAAACATTTCGAATACAGGATTCTAGGTTGCTCACTTGACTACCCATTCAGAACTTGATGTGCAACGAGTTTGGTTGAAAAGGGCATATGGTAGGGATAAGACATTTGGAGAGCTGATGATGAAAGAAAGGATCTATTTCAAAATTGGAACATATCACCTCTTCCCCATGAAGGGCTTAAAAAGAATCTCAACATATGTAGCAAGAGGCTGTGCAGTGCTGATGGGAAAGGTTAATGCTAACCTACCTTATCTATACTTGACGGAGATCCTGCGGTGGTTCGAGAAACAGAAGATAGGGAAGATGGTGTTGCCCTTCGATTACCTTATTAGGAAGCTATGTCGACGTGCTGGTATCAGGGGATACACTAATGATGTCCTCTGAAAAGCCCAAATTGCTTCATATGCTAAACTGTTAAAGCCACCAGCCACAAGGAAAATCACTGGTGATACGTTGAGATCAGAACAAGAAAAAGAACAAACAGCTGAACCAACTACAACACAACTTGCAGGACCCAACCAATTTCCAAGTACGGGACCCAGCCAACAATAGGAAGCAAGGCCTAGCATGGGCCAGGATCAACCACTACTGCTGCAAGATTATAGATCATCGATGAGCCATCTCAGGGCCATCGTTGAGACGGTTAATTGGGAAAGTCGTGATGATGCAAATCTCTTCGCGTCATTGACAATGCCATACAGCCCATGGTTTCTTTGGATCACATAAGGGGTGAAGTGTCCATCCATATAGGTGGAGGGGAGAGTATTTGGTCACAACAGATATTGGAAAACACTGCATCTTTCCAAGTGCAATTAGAAACTGGTGAAGGGGCCACAGTGTTGGTCATGCAACACCAAGATGCAGTGGGAGCCATAGAAGTGGTCGCAGACCACATTAAAGAATCGTTCAATGTACCTGTTATATCACTGATAGATCTCAAAGGAGCACGGGATGCTCAAACTTTGGTTGGAACCTCAATGACTCCTACGGGACATGAGGATGTGCTTGATCAATTGCTACAAACAAGACAAATAATGACGTCTCTGTTTGACATCCCTCAAGATGTTATAGCAATTCAATTAGACCTCATTTCCACTAAGGGGAAGCTAATCTTAATAGAAGCAAGGGTCAAGCATGCCGAAGCAGAGGTGTAGAAATTACAAGAAAAGCTTGTGGCCCTACAAGCAGCACAACGGGACCCTTTGCAATTTGTTCCCGCAGACTAGCTGGACAATTTCAAAACTGAGCAACTAACAAAGCTACTAACGGAGAATAAAAAGGTGGCTGAAGAAAAAAGAAGGTTGTTAGGGATGCCTCTGTAGCATAGGCACAAACTCATGCGCATATCAAGGTACTCAAAGCCTTACAGGAGGAGAACAAGTAGCTTGTTGCTGACAACCTTCAGTTGACCTCTGTGGAGAAGCAAAAGAATGTTCTCGAAGAACATTTTCATTAGTTGCAAGAACAGTTCATTCGGGTCAACCAAGACATGAGCCGTTTAGCTAGGGAGAATCGAACCCTATCAATGAAGGAGGTACGTGCAATCCGTCAAAAGATAGCTATCGAAATAAGTGCGTGGCAAAATGAGGCTAAACGGCATGAAAAGTTAAAGGAGCACTTCTGAGACTAGGTGGGGATGTACAAACAGATCCTTGAGAAAGAGATCCATATTGCCAAGTCCCACATCAATGCTATCAGTGCTCAACACATTGACTGGCGGGCCATATTGGACACATATGCATTTGCCCACCAGGTGGAAGTTAAGAACTGGGTCCTGCAGATCCAAGATCTTATAGAATACATGGAGTGGGAAAACTTACGATATGCCAACCTTGGCATGTTAATAGTAGGGCGTTGGAGAATAGAGTTCGAGCAACAAGTAGCTATGACCTACGTTAAGTATGAAACAGAATTTGTAGAATGCAAGAAGATATTGCAAAAACTAGAGATTGCAAATTCTGAACTTGAGGTGGTGAAGGCAAGCTACCAAGGCCAAAAAGGTGTTGCAATAGATTTGGCTAGATGGCTTGCAGATTTTCAAGAGTATAGAGATAAAGCCAGAGCCTACGAGGAGGAACGACGGGTATTCGCAGCTTGGTATGTCAAGGTCAATCAAATGTTTCCACAACTACCCTGTCCATGGGAGGTGTCAACTCCATCAAACATTGGAACACTAGCATGGACAACACAAGATCCTCAGACTGAAGAGGAGAAACTCTAGGCCATACTTCAGCGCCATCAAGTCCCAAGACCTGGAGCACAAGATAAGGGAAAAGCACCTATGGAGGAGCCACTGCCACTAGGAACTACATGAGTTCCACCAAGTTTGTAGCTGTAGCACATTCTTTGTGTTGTGTCTTAATCTTGTCTTGATTTCACACTGTGGCATAAACCCATTTTTGCCATCCAATAATCCCGTACCTATCCACTGTGTAATTAATAGAGCTTGTTCTCATTGTAACTTGAGGATGAGTTTTCACTCAGTCGTGGGGGTATGATGAGTCGCAATTTTGTTCATCGTGATATCGCGTACGCGATATCGCAACCTATCTCCTAATCTATAAATAAGAGGTAGGAAGTTCCGATAGGCAATTAGTCAATTTTAGAGTTAGTTTTGATTTTAGTTTCCATTTTTTCTCTCAACCCTTTTCCTTCCAGTGCATGCCCACAGTGTGATGATTGTAATTGTACGACATCCTTTATTCGAGTGTGACGTACTTGGACATGCACATGACTGGAAATAAAGATTGAGATTACTTCATCATTATAGCATTCACTTAGTTTAATTATTTAATTGTTATTGTTATTTATTACTTTCTTAGTTAATATCTCTTCACCCTAAACTCCTGTTAAACATAGAATGAGTACGAGTTAATCACGAGCATTTAAGTATGACTACTTGGGAACCTAGTAGCGTACCTAGGCCATGCACTTGGTAATCCCAGTGGTAGTCGGGCACGAAGTCCAAGATGTGTACGGATGATTAAGGAATAGATGCTCATCGCACTTAGGCTAATTTAGATCCTCTTTCACACACTCTCTCCTAGCTTAGTTAATATTATTTTCCAGCACACTTAGGAGTAGTACTAGTGTAGAAACACATCATACACCTCACTTTGGACTAAACCATACATGACAAAGCTGATACTAGTCCAAGTGGGAAGACAGCGAACTACGACCTAAGGATAACTATCTAGATACCACAACTAGTCTGTCTGTGGAGTTCGACCAGATCGTGTGTGAAACTCTTGTATTCGTATGGTTGAGTGTAGGGATACCTCGCCACTCATCAACATCTCAACCAAAGAGAATGAATTCATAGGAAGATGTCTTCAAGAAACAGGAGATGTCCCCATTGTAGAGTAGACGTCTCCTAAGAGACATCCCATTCTCCAAAGAGATGTCTCTCTAGAATTGAGGAAAATCTCAAGTAGACATCCTAAATTTGAAAGAGACATCTACACTAGCCATTGGGTAGTCGTTGCATGAATTTTGAGGTATTTTCAAAAACTTTGAAGTTATAAGAAGATTCCAAATTCTTGGAAATTGAGCAAGCATTGTAAATATAAAAGCTATCATTATCTATTCTATGTTTTTGTACTTATGTACTTCATTTGTCATATCATTTGCTTGATTGTTAGTAGAACTGTGCATCAAAGTACAAGGACTTGTAATTTGAGTTACACTCTTTCCTTATTTTTCTTTCTTTTTCATTGTTGCCCCAAGGGGTTGATGTGCTTCTTGTGAGAAGGCATTCATTTTGAGCTTTTTGGGATCCTACAATATTAAGTTATTTTGCAGTGCCAAAACACTCTGGAGCAAAGCTCAATTTTGTATAAGTTATGGTGTCCTCTAAACCACCTTTTAAGGTTGTTAGGACCTTGTGGAATTAAGAGATTTCATAGTGATGAAACTATTTATGATAGGGATCAAATCTTATAAAGGTTGTGGTGTCCTCCAAACCAAATTTTGAAATAAACAAAGTTTAGAGGTGTGCAAGGAATCTACCCTCTAAGTGTGGACTACCCAATTTGGGAAACCATGTAATTTTTGGTGTGTTTTCTAGAATAGGTTTGACTTAACATTGGGAAATTTATTAAACCCCCTTCCTAAGTTCTTCAACTTCAAGTGGTATTGAAGCCTAGTACTCTTATGCGCAACATAAACCTTCAAGAGTGAACTATGGAGGGGACATCCTACACAAAGCTACTAATGTTCGATTGGTTTGATTTTGCCTGTTAGAATGTGAGGATGCAAGGCTTCTTTGAGTCAATGGAGTTTGAGGTTTGGGAGTACATCCTTGAAGGTTACACACCACTTGTCGACAATGCAACAAAGGCCATCAAATCACGGAGCAAGTAGACATAAGAAGAAAGAGATAAGTTTATGTAAAATTCCAAAGAAAAAAAATATTTATATTGTGCATTAAATAAGTTTGAATTCAATAGGATAGCTGGTTGTAGAATTTCTAAGGAAATTTGGAAAACCTTAGAAGCTACCTATGAAGGCACATCCATAGTCAAACAATCTAAACTTTTGGTCTTACAAAGTGAGTATGACAAACTCAAAATGAGAGAAGGCAAAAAGATAAAAGACCATTTCTCTAGGGCTAATGATCTAGTTGTAGAAATTAGGAATATAGGTAAGAAAATAACTCTTCTTTCAAGAAGGGTCTAATGACTTATTACAAGAAATAAAAGAAGTCTTAATCAATCAGGCCCTATTCAATTTGACTCTAAAGGTAAGGAGAAAGGTAAAAGTTTATCAAATTTTAAATTTGATGCTTTTTTAATAGAATGTTGGATATGTGGAGAAAGAGGCCACGTGGCCTCAAAATGTCCTAGCAATGGTAGGTTGTAACGAAAAGAAAGGACTAATGTCGATACGAAAAAAACCAACTTCTAGATTAGCTGGGAGGATGGTGAGCAAAGTGAAGAAGAAGTGGATAACTCAACAAAAGATTCTTAGCTTATTTGCATGGCACTTCCAAATGAAAATTTACTACAAATTTCTAATGAATCAAGAGGTAAGTATGACAAAGGGTATAGTGAATTACGAGAAGAAATTCTTATCTTACATTATCTACTTAAGAAGGTAAAGAAAAATATGAGTAGAAATTTTTCTAAAATTCATATATTATCTTCTAAATTAAAAGGAGAAATCTCAGACATAAATGCTAAGATTCAACTACCAAATCCTTTAGATGAAGAAAAATGAAGAGATTTTCAAGAAGGAGAGGTTCGTGAAAATTAGCCTAGGAATGAAGATTTGGAAGACCCCCCACAAGAGGATACAAGCTCCATCTCAAGTGTAATCAGGTTTGATAACCCTATTCTTGAGGAAAACACCTCATTTGTTTGTAAAAATTGCGGAATTAAATAATATTTTGATTATCCTCATGTTGGGCAAAGTAACATTGATGCTTGGTCTTGCCAAAAGGTTCATAGTAAGGCTATTTTGTAGGAAGTAACAACTTGGAATGAAAATGAGCTGAAAGTTGGAAAAATCCTCAAAAGAATTAATGATATAGAAAATGATCATAAATTCTCTTATCATGAAGAACATGAACAGGTAGGGCCATCATACAAAAAAACTAATGAAAGAAAATGAAAGGGTAAGGGGGTACTCCATGAGAGAGGGCCTCATCTCAAACTTCATTAGTCTTTTTCATCTCAAATGCAAGTAAGGTAAGTCATGGTAAGTTTCTATTTCCTTACTTCCTAGTTAAAATTTTGGTCTATCCATGAATAGTTTATAAATTATCTTTGTGAAACATGTGTCTCTATTCATAAGGAAGAAGATCAAAATAGTATGGCTATCTCCCATGCTTAAACTTTTTAGCTGCATACATGTCATCAAAAAGGTTTATTCTTGTAGAAAAATAGAATTTGAAAATCAAGAATGACATAACATCCATGTTTATCATAAAATTTAATAATATTGGACTAAGTTCTATAGGAAATGTTTAGTTGATTGATCAAGAAGAAAGAGATATTTGTTGTAATTTTTATCCAAGATTTTTTGAGTCGTTGAACTACATAATTTCTTTGTAAAGCTAGGTTATAAAGAAATTAAGTTTAGGAAAAAAATAAGTACACATGTAGGGGAAGGTTAGACCTCATGAATTATTATGAAGCATTCATAAATGAAAGTGTATGAAAATTATTTTTTAGAAGGCACATGAAAGGTATACTCATTTGCTACTAGAGCAAAATATTTTTGGTTCAATCTTTAAAACTTCTACTACCTTAGAGTGATCATTAATTACTTTATGAACATTAGTTTCCAAAAAATTTAGCATGACAAGTAATGTTCTTCTAACCCTTCCTTAAAAGCTGGATATATACACCATCAAATTACTAAGCCCTTGTTGATGCCTCAAAAATAGTAGAATATAGAATGATTATAAAATCATGTGATATTGGTTTATTTGTTACTAATGGCTTATTCAGAGAAGGTACATGACTTTACATGCTCCAAATTTAGACATTAGCCTTTGGTCTTAAATTCTCTTGAACATAAATTGAAAGGCCTAGCTTAGTTATGTTTGGATTAGTTATGGATCATGAACAAGAGGGTAGCTCTTAAATGGAATTTGGTTTGTTAGTCCTATGAAACAATGTTACAAAATGTGCTCTACTTAACTGATTTTGTATATTTATGATAGTACTACACACTGTGAATATATCTTCTTAGAGTACTTAAGCCTTCTATTACTAATATGAAAAACAACAAGAAGTACTCACATTTTTAATATGAAAGCCTCTTATGACATTTTGAAAATGAATGGGTAATATACCTTAAATTTCCTCAAAACATGGAGATCTTAGGAATTGCTTTATCTCTTGACCTAAAGACTGATCCATAAATTCCTTATGTGTTAGGTATGTATGTACTTGTTCTTATAAAATTTTGTGTCTAAACTCTTATATAGTATTGCTTAGATGAAAATTGTGTGTTCTTTTGGTCTATCTTGTTGCTAGGCTCTACTCCTTTTTGATGATGTCCAAAAGGGGAAGAATTTAGTATTATTTTTGATATTATTGGCAATTATTTAATATTGAGATGTGGTCATGCTAAGAATCAGATATATAGATCAAATTAATTATGCTATTATGGATATAGTTTATGATTAAGATGATTGTGATGTGATGTTGTGAAATTATGATTATGGTGATTATGATGTGATGATCTAAAATGACTTGAATGACTGTGATTCATGGGATATAGTGCACTATTGGGATCTAGTGAATATATTTAAACTAGTATCATGAGCAATATTGCAATTATATGTCTTAGTGATTTCTGGAGACTACTAACCCATTTTCTTAAGTCTTGGACATCACAAAAGCGAGAGATTGTTGCCTTTGTGGTATGCCAAAACCTTAAGGAAAATGGAGAACAAAGAATGGTTGTTGTGGATGATATGTTTATAGGTCATGAACAAGAACTCCACATCATGAAGAAGGACTCAAGGAAATGAAATCTACAATAGGTTGTCAAATTGGAGACTTCATATGAAAGATGAGAGCATGGATACATATGAATGAAAATAAAGACTACAAATCAAATGAAGATGCTCCAAGGATTGGAAAGAGCCAAATCAACTAGAGAAAGCCTTGGTAACTAGAGCTCAATAGTATAGGAGAGGTCTTCAAGAAACACTAGATGTCTCAACTAAGAAGAATGAATTCATAGGAAGACGTCTTTAAGAAATAGAAGATGTCCCCATTGTAGAGTAGACATCATCCTAGAGATGTCTCCCAAGAGATATCCCATTCTCCAAGGAGATGTCTCTTCAAAATTAAGGCAAGTCTCGGGTAGACATCCCAGCTTCAAAAGAGATGTCTACACTAGTCATTGGGTAGTCATTGAATGAATATTAAGGTATTTTTGGAAACTTCAAAGATATAAGAAGATATTAAATTCTTTGGAATTGAGCAAGCATTATAAACATAAAAGCTATCATTGTCTATTCTATGCTACTGTGCTTGTGTACTTCATTTTTCACATGATTTGCTTGATTGTTTATAGAACTATGCTTCAAAGTACAATGACTTTTAATTTGAGTTACACTCTTTCCTTGTTTTTTTTCTCTTTCTTTGTTGCCCTAAGGGGTTGATGTGCTTCTTGTGAGAAGGCATCCATTTTGAGCTTGTTAGGATCCTACAAGATTGAGTTGTGTTGCAGCGCCAAAACACTCTGGAGTGGAGCTCAATTTTGTACAAGTTATGGTGTCCTCTAAACCACATTTTGAGATGGTTGGGACCTTATGGGGTTGAGAGATTTCATAGTGACGAAACTCTGTAGTAGTGCTCAAATCTTATAAAGGTTCTGGTGTCCTCTAAACCACATTTTAGAAGAAACAAAGTCTAAAGGTATGCAAGGAATCTACCCTCTAAGTGTGGACTATCAAAGTTGGAAAACAATGTAATTTTTGGTGTTTTTCATGTGATAGGTTTGACTTAAAATTGGGGAACTTATTCAACCCCCCTTCTAAGTTCTTGATTGATGAGTGGTGAGGTACACCTACACTCAACCATACTAATACAAGCGTAACATGCGCGATCCTGTTGAACTTCGTAGACTAAGTGCCTACACGCCTCATAGAACACTTAAGGTTAATTATTTGTTGTCTTCCCAGACTTACTTGTATTTGTCATGGTGTATGATTAAGTAAGTCTGAGGTATATGATTTTTATAGCTTTTTCTATTTTATCTTCTATGCTAAGAGGTGAAGGGTTGAAGAGACTAATTACTAACTCTAACTAACTAACTAAGTCTAAATTAACCTAGCATCAGCATCCGTTCCCACTTACCATTCACACCTTGAACCAATGCAACCGTGGTTACCAAACACTAGTCGTTGCTAGGATCACCACACGTAACGCACGTGCTCGAAGCGGTTGTATTGAGGCACTTAACTAGGAGAGAAGAGTTGAGAAAGATTTAATTCCTAATAAAGCATTTAAATGGTAAACAGTAAATAACAATAAATAAA
>MNCI01022972.1:35793-87623 GCA_015680685.1 Gnetum montanum | reverse complement strand
TTAACATAACCGTATGTGTGAAGCTTTGATTTTGGTTTGAAGGGAGCTCTGAAGCCTTGTATGTTGGAGGAGTGAGCACAGACTCAACTGCTTGTTGTTGTGAGAGCTTGTCTAGGCTTTTGGATCTAAAGAAAGGTCTTCTCTTTTTATAGTTGTCAGAACTAGCAATAGGTTGAATGGTTACGGCTCTCATAACGTGACGTTGCTGCGGTTGAGTGGGGAGTTCCCCTTGCATTTTTGGAGTAGGAGGTGTTATGGGAACTACCAGTGGAAGAGGTGCGAATGGATTAGGAGGATGGTATGGGTATGGAGCATCTCCCAGAGGAGAAGGAGTCCTTCTAAAGTACTCCCAAACTTGGTAGTGATGTTGGGGAGTTGTGTGACCCATGGCGTCACTTGGAGAAATCGGCTGCTGCACGTAGTATCCATATGGGTCTAGCTGCTGGTAAGGGTATTGCTGCTTCGACGGTAGCATCCCCCATGACTGTGGGTATTGTCACTGCTGATGTTGTCCAATGGGCTGTGGTGGAGTTTCACTTGGATAGTATGTTAACGGTTGGTGGAACTGTCTTGGGTTACCTTGAGGATAAGGTAACCTTCGAGGTGTCTGCCTTAGGATGGTCATATTGGCAGATCTCACATCCACTGTCATTGTCTGTGTCTGAATCCACAACCTCATCAGAGATAGTTATTTTCCCCTTACCCTTGTCATGTTNCCTCATCAGAGATAGTTATTTTCCCCTTACCCTTGTCATGTTCAGGGCCTAAATCTCTCTGCTTTGTCTTGTTCTTGTCACTACTTCGTTCCTCCTTAGACTTGTACTGACCTAAATCGTTGGTGTGAGGCTGGAAAGGAAATAGACACAGAAAGATCATTAGGTAGCCACAGCAGACCCTACCTTCGCTCGAGGGCAAGCTAGAAAAGTAAACAAAGGCAGAGTGCCTTGGATGGTCTGCATGCAAATCAACCAAGGACTTTCCTGAGCATAAGCTACGGCTAGTGCTGGGGTTATCGTGAACGATGTAAACGGGATGTACATGGAATGCAAACAGCAACACAAAATGTAAATAGAGTATATTAAATTATAAATAAAGTGTAAACAGAGCTATATTGTAAACAAAGTGTAAATCGAAGTAAATAATGTAAATGGAAGACAATAATGAAACTGTATTATATTGTTTTAAAAACATGTGCACCGGTCAAAGCGTAGTTGCACACATGTGGATGGCAAGTCAAACGCCTAGCCCTGGGATGATATGATGCAATGATGTGATGATGAAGGTGAGAAATGCTTGGATGCCAATAGTCAAGTGTGCTGAGCGCCCAAAGATTTCAGGTTCTGTCCTCTTTCAGAATTGCCAATCTCTCCAATTTTTGCCTTCTTGATTTATGTGAATTGACAGGGTATTTATAGGGTTGGTTCGGGCTTCGGCATAGAATTCTAGAATGGAATCAACGACTGGGTGATGAGAGGAAAGCGGATCTAGTGACATGTATCCAATGGACAGTTGTGCTCGGGTTGGATGCATGCTAGCGAGAGTTGGATGTACGTCGGACAGTTGTGCACGAGTTGGATGTGTGTCGGCAAGCTACATTCTTGACCAGATACATCACTTTTTACAATTTATGGGTTATTCAAGCCCATGAAAGTACATTTAATTTAGATCGTGAGGGCTTGACTATCCCATAAATAAAGATTTACAATGAAATGTATAAGGGAAATTCGACTTGTCTTGCTTGAAACTTCTTTGTCCCTGAGTTTTTATGAAATTTTTTGGAATTTTCTGGAAGTTGCTAATGCTGAGAATTTTTTGCCATTTTCTGAAATTTTTCTGGAATTTCCTAGAAGTTGGTTGCGCTGGTGAATAGTGTTCATGGTGATGAATAGTATTTACGTTGATGAATAGTGTTTATGTGGATGAATAGTGTTTACGCGGATGAATAGTGTTTAGGTTGTGAATAGTGGTCACGCTGATCCTTACATTGTGCAATGTAAGAAAATGTCACCCCAGCGTAATCAACTGAAAATACCTCATTTAAGGCCCAAATTTTGATTTTCTAGAGGCTAGGAGCTGCTGGGGACCTTGGTGAAGGTCATGGGGGGTCCTTGTGCTTGATTTCGGCCTGTTTTGACTTAGTTTCGGGGCTCCAAAAGTTGGTGACGCTGATCCTTACGCTGTGTAGCGTAAGCATAGTGTACTTAGCCAAAATTGCACTTTTTGACCTCGAAATTGATGATTCTTGACACTGACACTTGCCGTTGTGATCTGTGGGCCCTAGGGGTACCTTGCTTGCTCCATGGTGGGCTGCTTGAAGCCATTTCAAAGGCTCTGAAGTTGTCTGGAAGTGTTGCTGAAATTTTTGTGGTGTTTCATTGGCCCCTCTTTGTTGACGCTTGGAGGAATCCACCCGAGAGGCATCGACAAAGAAGTGCAAAATACCATGAACAACAAAGCATCAAACATTAACCGTCAGCCCTTGGCCAGATGTCATTGCATCATTTTCAAAAGTACATGGGATTGGGATTGGGGGTATGTAGTTCAAGATGCAAGGGGATTGGTTGTAACTAGAGGAATCCAGGAGTTGGTCGAGGGTGAAAATTGCTGTTGGAATTTCTGGGAGAGGAATGCTCTCTAGTGAACAAGTTATGTCATTGGTCTTTGTCAACAGCTGGGTTTTCAGCAGACTCAGAACCAAGACATAGGAGGTGTGTTCTTTGGAGAAACGGGACTCTTAAAGAGTGTTTACGAGGCCTATTGTGAATAGCCAAAGCCACGCGATGATGTGCAACATGGTCTCTTTGAGACATAAGTGTAACTGTTTTTTCAAGACAATTGCCTTCTCACCTGGGGCTTGTATGAGGATGGCCAATAGTCTTTTGTTTATGATGTCAACGAGGTCATGAAGACCTTTTTCTGTGCATTTTGCTCTTCGACCCTTTTGTTTTCTTTTTCTTGTTTTTCTTGTTTGTTTCTTCTTTTCTTTTGTTTTTCTTTATTTTGTGTTTTCCTTTTTCATCATTTTTTCTTTTCTCAGTCTTTTTGAAAGAGCTTGCTTTTTGTACTGTGCTCATATTTGAGCACTTGCATTTTGCATCATGTATTGTGTATCGTGTTTTGCGTCGCAACTGCTTAGAGAGCTACAATGTGCAACAGTGTATCAAGAGTTTTGAGGTGAGTAGAATGTATCGGGGGGTGTAATTGAATAGGCTAAGGGGAGCATGATGGGGAAACAGGGGATGTATTGGGAGTCAGGAATGTACTTATGAACGGATTGATTAACCTAGTTACGTGCGTCAGGAAGAATGTGATACCTTGTCGTCATGATGAAGTGCATCTATGTACGAATGCCTCAGGAGTGTCATCCTACAAACACAACTTCAAGAAGACAAGAAAACCACAAATGAAACAGCCAGCTAAACACTTTAAACAAGGAGATGGAGTCACCACGTGCAATTTTCAAAGCAGACAGAATCATGAACATTATCAGTTTCATTAGGGCCCATGAGATGAATCATGCAATAAGTCTTTGTGAAACATGAACAGCCGATTGTAGCGACACATCTTTTCAAG
This sequence comes from Gnetum montanum, assembly GCA_015680685.1. Taxonomy (NCBI): domain Eukaryota; kingdom Viridiplantae; phylum Streptophyta; class Gnetopsida; order Gnetales; family Gnetaceae; genus Gnetum; species Gnetum montanum. The sequence continues at coordinate 84,050 of MNCI01022972.1, read as the reverse complement.
TTTTTCTTGGTCATTGATGATGTCACCAGTTTATAGTCTTAGCAGACTGTTGTAGATTAGTTTCATGTCATAACCCCTTGGACGGCACTAGTTTAGCGTCATGGTGGATGGTGCATTGCTAGTTTATAGTCATAGCAGACTGTGAAGAGGCAAACTAGTTTATAGTCTTAGTGGACTCTAGATGCTAGTTTCATGTCATGGTGGACAGATGTAGTAGTTTAGTGTCATACCGGACAGAACTCTGTGGTATCAGTTTTAAGTCATGATGCCAGGACTATCCTGTGGTATCAATTTTAAGTCATGATGCCAGGACTATTCTGTGGTATCAGTTTTAAGTTATGATGCCAGGACTATGACGTACATCAAGTTTGTCAGACATAGTAACTTTTTGAGTACAAGTGGTTTGTAGGATTGGCGAACTCGCTTCCATCCATTTCAGCAAGTTTGAATGCTCCATTATTGTATGCCTTGGTGACTAGATAAGGCCCTTCCCAATTGGTTGAGAATTTATCTGGATGTTCTCGGGCGACCTTAAGGACTAGATCTCCTTCTTTGATCGGGCGTTTATGAAGATTGTGCTTGTGCCTTTGCCTCTATTATTTTTGGTACCATTCAATTTGATCAAGTGTTCGTACACGAATCTCCTCTACCGAGTCAAGGTCGGTGATGCATCGTTCATTATTTTGACTTTCATCGAGGAGACTGGAGAGAGTTATCCGCAATGAGGGAACCTGCAAGTCTAAAGGTAAAATAGCTTTAGATCCGTATACAAGACTATATGGAGCTTTACCTGTGGAGGTTCAATGTGTCATTCTATAAGCCCACAATGCATAGATTAATTGCTCATGCGATCATTTCTTGCTCTGATTCAGCATCTTTTTGAGCACCATGATGATAGTTTTATTTGTAGCTTCTAGTTGACCATTGCTCTATGGGTAGTAAGGTCATGAGAATGCGTGTTTAATGCCCAGACTTTCACAAAAGCTTTTGGTATCTGCATTGCTAAATTGTGGCCCATTTTCGGTAACGATGATCATTAGAATACCAAAACGAGTCACGATATTTTCCATTATGAAGGTGCAAATGTGTTTTGATGCGGTCTTCCTAAGAGGAATAACTTCCACCCACTTTGTGAAATATTCAGTTGCAATGATGATGAAGCTATGTCCCACAGAGGACGATGGTGTTATTGGTCCAACTATGTCTAAACCCCATTTTTGGAATGGCTATGTGAGTTGTGCTATATGCAGTTCGTTAGGTGGCACATGTATTAGGTTACCATGCTTTTGGCAAATGTCACATGTTCTAACCTTGGAGATGCAATCGTATTCCATGTGTGGCCAGTAATAGCCTAAACGCCTAATCTTCATTGCCATTGCTTTAGGTGCTATGTGCCGTCCACAAAGTCCTTCATGGATTTGTTCTACAATCGTTTGACCATTAATGCTATTGATGCACATTAACAAAATTCCTTCATAGGATTTATGACACAAGGTGTCTCCTATTAATGTGTATTGGTGGGAACATTTTTGTACGGTGTCCTTTTGAGCATTTGTCAAGTGTTGTGGAGGTTTGCCTCTTAGAAGATACTCTTTTACATCATCATACCATTATATTGTGTGTGTTGTACTAACAGATGCTATAGATACTTCATTTAGAGTGTTAATTATAGGTTTGGCACAATTGGTTATAGAACTAGGCAATGCATGAAACATTTCAGGTGTCATGTTTAAGGCTAGTGTGGCAAGTGCATCAGCGATGGTGTTTTTGCTTCTAGGGATGTGTTGTATATCCACTTCTACTAGTTGCCTCACTAGATGTTTAGTCAAATCATAATACGGTTGCAAACGGAGAGCTTTGCATGCGTAGACTTCAGTGACTTGATTAATAACTAATCGCGAATTACCTCGAACTAGAAAGCATGAGATTCCTGAAGTTAATGCTACTTGAAGTCCTCTAAGAAGACCTTTGTATTTTGCTACATTATTGGTGCAAAGAAAGTTTAAGCGGTAGGTAGAAGGTTGGATTTCTCCAGAGGGGTATGTTAAAATGGCTGCAACACTTCCTCCTCGAGAGGTTAAAGCCCCATCGAAGTAGAGGATTGCCTCGTAGTTATCAGATACAGTGTCTACACTGTAAACATTTTCATTTGGGAATTCGAGGTTTATCGTTGCTTGATCATGCATCAACGAGACAGTTAGTTGCGTGGCTATTGCTTGATCTTTTGTGGAAGATTGAGCGACATAGTGTAAATCAAACTCTGCGATCATCGCTTTCCACCTAGCTAACCTACTTGACTCATAGATGTTATTAGTGATGGCACGGAGAACATTATCCTTGCAAATGATGTAAACTTGATTATGGAAGAGATAATGCCGCCATTTCTTCAAGGAGAAGACGAGGGCAAGGCATGATTTTTCTATGTCGTTGTATCGTTGTTCATAGGCTATTAAAGCGTGTCTTAGATAATATACAGGGATCTTGGCCCCATCTTGACATTTTTGACAAAGCATGAATGCGATGGAGGAACCAGAAGTTGCAAGATAGATGTAGAAAGGTTTGTTACTTTATGGAGGATAAACAATTGGTAGCTAGACCAACTCTTATTTTATGTTTTCAAACGCTTCTTGGCATTGTTGAGTCCATTGGAAATGTACATTCTTTCGTAATAGATGTTGCATGGGACTCAACTTATCCATCAGCCTTTCGATAAAATGTCTAATGAACTGTAGTCTACCTTGGAGGCCGCGTAGTTTGGTAAAGTTTCTTGGTGGCTACATATTGGTTATTGCTTTAACCTTATCGGGGTCTACCTGTATCCCTATTTCGGAAATTAGGAAACCAAGCATTTTGCCTGTTTTAACACCGAAGACACACTTTTTTGGGTTGAGCCTAAGGTCATATTTGAGACAACATTTAAGCACTAAGTCTAGATCTTTTGAATGTTGTTCAGTTGTTTTACACTTGACCGCTATATCATCAACATAATCATTGAGCAAATTGAGCATGTAGTCACTAAATATGTATGTCATTGCTCACTGATATGTAGCACCTGCATTTTTAAGGCCAAATGGAATCATCATATAACAAAATGTCCCCCAATGTGTCATAAAAGTTGTCTTAAGTTAATGTTCTGGATTAATTCTTATTTGATTATAGCCTGAAAATCCATCCATAAAGGATAATAGTGCATGCCCAGCTATCGTGTCAAGAAGTTGATCAATGCTGGGCAAAGGAAAGACATCTTTTATAGTGGCTATGTTGAGGTCACGGAAGTCAATGCATATGCATATACTACCATTCTTCTTAGGGACTACAACAATGTTTGATACCTAGTCAGAATAGTCGATGGCTTAGATGAAACCGGCTTGGTAGAGCTTTGTGATCTCAACGCGGACTGCTAATGCCACTTCGGGTCTAACCTTTCGTGCTTTTTGCTTTACGGGTTTAATTTTATCATCAAGAATAATGTTGTGTTAGATGATTCGGGGGTCTAGTCCCAGCATGTTTGTATATGACCATGCGAACATTTTTATGTTATCTTTTAAAACCTGAGTGATGTCACCTACGAGTTGCAGATCTAGTAAGGCACTTAAATTCAGGGTTCTAGCTTCATCATTGACTGTGGTAATGGGGATTTCAACCAGAGGATCTTCAGTGATATTGTTAGCTTCTAGATCTAGAGTTTTAACTACGTTTTTAGGCCAGTCTGACGTTTCTTGAGTGGAGGCTATCAAATCAGTATAGGTGGATGGATTTAGATCCAACGATTCTGGGTGGATCACTCTTTCTACATCTCCGTATGGTCCATTGAGAGACAATATTGAGAGGATGTTGTTGGTGTCCATGGTGCTCACTGCTGCTAATTAAAATAGGAGCGAAGTAAGAGACACTCCCTCGGTAGGAGAGTTAAACATAGGATAATTAAGCTGTGCACTGACAAATTTAGGAGACGCGGTGGAAGATATGGCAGTTTAAGGCCATACCGGGCTGGATGTTGACTTGCCATTTGCACTATTTTAAAATTTTAAAATTCGTATACTTAAATTTTCAAGTGGACAATAAGGTCACGAAAATTTTATGAAAATTTCAAGTGTTTTTATGTTTATTTATTTTCGTTTTTTTTTGTGATGTTGATTTGTTGCCCTTAACTGTTTTGTTTTATTTTATATTTTCTATTTGGAGGGACCATTAATGATGGAGCTGGCCCTAGTGGAGTAGGGGCGGATGATGAAGAGGATCTTGGGGATCAACCCCATCCATGAGCTTTTAAGTCGTTAAGTGTTTTTGGATTTTTTGGATGTTTGATGGAATATATAAAGACTGATGTAATGGCCTAAATTTAATTATGGTATAAAATGGTTGCATTCCTTCATTACCTTGATGTCCTATGTAAATATTTTTGTCATTTTTCATGTTTTTTATTATTTTTCTTTGTTTTCTAGAGTATATGTGTGCAACTAAATGTAACATAAATTTCTAAAGTGTAAAGCGAGATGTAAGGTAAATACTTGGAAAAGAAAGCAACGACCTGTGCAAGAATCTAAATCGTAACTTGTAATCTGTAAGTAAAAATTCAATGTAAAATGATGAGAATTCATAAATCTGTAACTTGTTGGCTCTAGTTTAAAGCCATTTCAGGCTTGGTACATCAGTTTAAAGTCTTGATGGAATATTGCATCTGTTGTTAAAGAAAGGATTACCAGTTTTATGCCATGGTTGGCCAAAGGTAGTAACGTTTTCAAAAAGTTTTAAACGGAACCGGCCATTTCTGACCGTGGCTAGTTTAATGTCATTGCGGACGTTTGTTGGCAGTTTTAATGTCATACCAGACGTGTCATAGTTTAACGTCATTTCAAACAGTTCATAGTTTAACTTCGGACATTTCGTAGTTTAACGTCATTTCAGACATTTCATCTCATTCGTTCTAGTCATTGAGTTGCCTCTTGATCTTTTGTAGCTTAACGTGTGGGGCTGGGCATATGGGCATGATTTTATATTCACCTTCCCCTTCATTGGTGATGTCAAAGGGTAGTTCTGACCAAGAGACATCAGTAGGAATGGCTACTATGTCTACGTCCTCTTGTGTTTCTTCAGTGCTAGTCAGATTGTGAGTCAACATTGGGTTCACGTTTTGATGTATGTTCATAGTTTCTTGTTTAGGCTTAATGAACTCAATTTCTGACCCTTAACCTACCTCAAGGTATGAGGAAGTGATCGATGTTGTTGTATCCCCATGTATGATGATCTCACCACCCTCGTAAGGTAGGTGGATCTCCTGATGGATTGGTGAAGATACAGCTTTAAGTTGAGCTAGCCAAGGACGTCCTAAGATCAGATTAAACCCTAGCATTTCATCAACCACTATGAATTCAGCTGATGTAGGGAATTGGTCACCTGCTATGAAATCTAAGGTAACCATGCCTTTCACTCCCACACGGGAACCACTGAAGGATCTCAAGAAAGAGGTTGTCGTGGGCTGTACTTGTTCAGTGAGTCCCAATTTTTTGATGACAGAAAAAGGTATTACATTTGTTGCCGCACCATCATCGACATGCATCCTACGTATTTTGAAATGATCAACCTGTATTGTTATGAACATAGGGGCCGTGGTGATTTCCCCTGTTTTCTCATTTAGCTTAATGTCCTTAACATAGAACTCTAGGGATGTGGTCTTCAATTCCTAAAGTTGTGGGGATAATACTGCATAAATGGATGGTTCATCTGCAGGAAGATCCTCACTACAGGAATTGAAGTTAGCATCCGTACGAGAGCCTCTCGATGTACTAGTGAAGTCATTACTAGGTCATACAAACTTAAAGAAGTATTCTTTTGTTTTAAGGCTTGTGTGACCTGGGTCAATGCATTTGCTAGGTCTTTACCATTTGGGATATTATTATCCATAGAGATCTAGTCCATTTGGCTTAGCATTTGTATTTCTCGTGGAGGGGTTTTTACGTTAGTAGCTGAGGATGCTGGGTTTGGGATATGACTCACAACATCATCTTTGTTTTGGTGACTTGTACTAGTCTCATTAATGGACGGACTCATGGGAATGACACTTAGCGCTGTAGGCTTTGGCCATCCTAATTCGTGTCTACGGTTTTCTTTCTCCATGCACTCTCTTTTTTCTCTTTGTAGGCGCTCTCTTATTAGCCTATTGGTAAGACGTTCTTGCAAAGGTCGTCGGGAAGTGGAGGCAGGTTGTGCGTCAAGATGTTTTAGCACCCAGACCACAAAGGGAATGGGTTAATTTTCAGATGGTATGTTTGTTGTGGTGGCAACTGAAGGAGGTATGTGGATGATGAATGGTTTTGATGGTGTGGGAGATGTGCACATGGTGAAAGGGATTTGAGGATATGTTGGGGTAGGTGTGTTTTCTGAATGCTTGCGAATCACAAAAGGTTTTCGAGGAACATCTTGTCTATCTTCCACATGGATAGTATTAATCACATATGGTGCATCATTGGTATTGAGAGGATCCTTGTAGACGCCCATGGATTAGTTTTGGGGTCTTACCGGGTTTGTCTCCTCGAACACCACTTCACCCCTATTAATTATGCATTGTATGTCTTGTTTCAACATAAAGCAGTAATCAGTCCCATGATCACACTGTTGGTGATATTCACAAAACCTATCCAACCTAAAGCCTTTTGGAATGGGAGGTTCATTGGTTGTTGCTAAGGCTGGATTTTTGGCCAATTCGCAAAAGCGATCATGTCTTTGCGAGGCCGCAGGAGACATTTGTTTATGTTGAATTAGCCCAACCTTTAGAGGTTGATCAAGTAATTGTGAGGGCTTCATGGGCAATGGTGTGTATTGAGCAGGGTCTTTTCTTTTGAAGGTACAGGCATGACCTGTGTTGTTGTTTCTATTTGAAGAATTTTTAGGTGTAGGAGTGGGTGTGGTTCTTTCATAGTTGTTTGGGATAGCGGGTTGTTTTCCCTTTTTTCCTGGGTAACTAGGTTAGGCTGTTTCAGCCACTGCTGCTACTATTGTTTTGGATTTATCTTTCCTTGTGTGTTGGCTCCTAAAGGTTGAGTAGGCTGGGTCATTACTTGTTTGTGCAGCCTCTTCGATGTCTTTAATTTGTACAAATTCTTGACTGAAAGTACGGGGTTTTAGATAATAAAGCTTTGATTTAATGAAGTCATTTGTGGCCGTCTTAAGGATGGTAAATAGATATGTTTCAGGAATAGGTTCGTGAAGTTCATTTAGGGCGATGCTCCATCTTTGGATAAACTTCTATGCTGGTTCTAATGGTGCCTGTTTAATCTGAATCAGGCTATCTAGTGTGGCTTCAGGTTTTAGATTGTATTTAAAACGGGTGACAAATTGGTGCAACAAATCCTCCAGAGAAGATATAGAGCTATGGGGTAAGGCTCGATACTAGTCTAAGGCTCTTCCTACTAAGGACATAGCAAATATATGCAGAATTACATGGGGCCATGCCTGAAGCAAAAGAATTTCAATTTGGAATGCCACTAGGTGGGCATTTGGGTCTCCCTCTCCATTGTACTTGGTCAATTGAGGTAACGAGACTCCTTTTGGCAAGGTTAAGGGTGGAACTGAGGGGTCAATCGGGTCATCTTGATAGAAATCTAGTACTTTGACTTTCTCATTGTTCAAAGTTTTAAGGTGTTTTAATTCCTCTTCCAAGGGGTGCACCATTTTTTGTGTGTCTACCTATTCTTGGGCGGTAGGAAGACTGGTGGTTTGGGTTGATGGTAATTGATAATGACTCAATTGTGGCATCATTTGTGGAAAAATAGGTTGTTGGACTATTGTTTGTTGTGGCGGGACAACATTCAGGGCTGAGATTATGGGATGTGGTACAATATAATGAGTAGACGGGTTTTGGTGAATAACTGTTGGGACCCACTGCCCAGTCATGGGTTGTGAAGTGATCGTTGGTGTTTGTTGGTGATGAGTGGTGAGGTACCCCTACACTCAACCATACGAATACGAGCGTGTACGCACGATTCGGTTGAACTCCGCAGACTAAATGCCTTAACGCCATAAGAAACACTTGGGGTTAATCGTTCATTGTCTTCCCAGGCTTGCTTGTATGTGTCACGGTGTATGGTTAAGCAAGTCTGAGGTATATGATTTTTTTGGTATTTTTGGGTTTATCTCCTAAGCTATGGGNCGATTCCTTGGCTAGCCGTACACGTTCGTCAACGCTCGTAACCAAGTCGTACTCATGTCACGTCACTCGGAAAGCAGTAAATAACATTAATTAAACCTATCCATGCACTGCAAGGTTTATCCGCAAAGCTCGTCTTTATTGCCGTACACAACTTGCGTTCAGGTACAAAGCTGCTCGAATAAAGAACCGTTCACTTGGGGGACTCCTACTGCAGGCACATGGAAAATATTCTATCTCTGGGGTGATCAATCTGCTAGAGCTTCACTACTTTATGCCTAGGATGAGAAATGAGGGGAGTGCCACCTCTTATTTATAGATATGACGGCGGACCACGATATTGCGTACGCGATATCGCAGGGAAAGACGCGATATCGCAGGGAAAGACGCGATATCACGGCTTGTGCAATCTGCATCTCATCAGTTGGATTTGCACTTGAGGTATATAATGAATGGACGTGGAAGTAGGTATGATCGATGGAATTCCAATCACTTGAGGTTGAGAAGTCATTCCTGCATTAGTCTGTTGGGATGGTGTTTGCAATGGTATGACGGAAGTAGATGCGTAAGTTTGAATGTTGGACTTGGGGAAGATGGGGATGGGAATGACTACTTCTTGTAAGTTGGTGGTGGAAATATTGTTTCTTCCAGGAACGGTTGAAATAGTGGGTTTGTATGGGCATGGGGGCTATCAGTATGGTATGATTCTCCATGTTTAGATTGGGTTGCAAAGTCATCTTCTTCATCTTTAGGCTCTATGGGAGGTAGCTGTAAGGCTTAACTTCTAGCCATGAGAAGTTGGGATATGAGTCTATGATGGTGTTCAGAGAGCGGGATTATGTCAAATGCTGAAGGGATGAACGCACGACCTCCCTTGTGGATAAGTTCATAGTCTCGTTTTGCTTCCCTTTCCGTATGGTCAATAGGTAGGTTGGCTTGGATTTTGACACATATGAAGTTGTACTGTTTGGGTGTAAGAGTGGCATAGGTAGGGTTTTTACCTTGTATCCTAAGCGACTGGTGTGTAGGGTCTTGAGGGTTTACTTATTCAATGACAGTTATGGGTTCTGTAGTAGTCAAAGTGTTCGAGGTTTCAGTGATTGGTAGTGTTACTGGGTTGATTTGGAAGGATTCCATGACGGATGTGAGTAGACTGGGCTATATGAATGGAGTTGGATTGCAAGTAGTTTGCAGCGTGACCGTGACACAAACACAACGTGACCAAACTAAACAAACCACAGTGTCACCAACGTTAGTGTATGAATACTGAAAATTTGTCTAGGTGCGAATTATGGTGAATTCGGCTTTGAAACAGATGTGTTTTGTATATTTTTGTTGAAAAAACACTTTAGCGGTACTATAGCAGCATAAGCACTGTAGCAGCATAAACACTGTAGCATCATGAACACTGTAGCAGCGTAAGTTATAGGTAACGTGATTAGCATTTCAATTAAATAAAAAACAAGTTCGGCCCTCCTTCTAGTGCCAACAACTGTACTGACCTAAATCGTCGGTGTGAGGCTAGAAGGGAAATAGACATCGAAAGATCATCAAGCAGCCATAGCTGACCCTGCCTTTGCTTGAGGGAAAGATGGAAAAGTAAACGAAGGTAGAGTGCCTTAGATGGTCTGCACACAAATCAACCAAGGACTTCCCCGAGCGTAAACTACGGCTAGAGTTGGGGTTATCGTGAACGATGTAAACGGGATGTAAACGGAATGCAAATAGTGACACAAAATGTAAACAGAGTGTACTGAATTATAAATAAAGTGTAAATAGAGCTGTATTATAAACAAAGCGTAGACCAAAGTAAATAATGTAAATGGAAGGCAATAATGAAACTGTATTATATTATTTTAAAAAAATGTGCTACGGTCAAAGCGTAGTTGCACACGTGTGGATGGCAAGTCAAACGCCTAGCCCCTGGATGGTATGATGCGATGATGTGATGATGAAGGTGAGAAATGCTTGGATGCCAACAGTCAGGTGTGCTGAGTGCTCAAGGATTGCAGGTTTTGTCCTCTTTTAGAATTACCAATCTCTCTAATTTTTGCCTCCCTGATTTATGTGAATTGACAGGGTATTTATAGGGTTGGTTCGGGCTCCGACATAGAATTTCAGAATGGAACTAATGGTTGGGAGATGAGAGGAAAGCGGATCTAGTGACATGTATCCAATGGACAGTTGTGCTAGGGTTGGATGCGTGTTGGCGAGAGTTGGATGTGCGTTGGACAGTTGTGCACGAGTTGGATGTGTGTCGGCAAGCTACATTCTTAACCAGGTACATCGCATTTTACAATTTATGGGTTATTCAAGCCCATGAAAGTACATTTAATTTAGATCGTGAGGGTCTGACTATCCCAAAAATAAAGATTTACAATGAAATGTATAAGGGAAATTTGACCTGTCTTGCTTGAAACTTCTTTGTCCCTGAGTTTTTCTAAAATTTTTTGGAAGTTGGTTACGCTGGTGAATAGTGTTCACGGTGATGAATAGTATTCACGATGATGAATAGTGTTTACGTTGATGAATAGTGTTTACGCGATGAATAGTGTTTATGTGATGAATAGTGTTTACGTGGATGAATAGTATTTATGTTAATGAATAGTGTTTATGTGGATGAATAGTGTTTATGCTATGAATAGTGGTCACGCTGATCCTTATGCTGTGCAGAGTAAGAAAATGTGGCCCCAGCGTAATCAACTGAAAATACCTCATTTAAGGCCCAAATTTTGATTTTCTAGAGGCTGGGAGCTGCTAGGGACCTTGGTGAAGGTCATGGAGGGTCCTTGTGCTTGATTTTGGTCTGTTTTGACTTAGTTTCGGGGCTCCAAAAGTTGGTGACGCTGATCCTTACGCTGTGCAGCGTAAGCATAATGCACTTAGTCAAAATTGCATTTTTTGACCTTGAAACTGATGATTCTTGACACCGACACTTGCCATCGTGATCTGTGGGCCCTAGGGGGACCTTGCTTGCTCCATGGTGGGCTGCTTGAAGTCATTTCAAAGGCTCTAATGTTGTCTAGAAGTGTTGCTGAAATTTTTGTGGTGTTTCAAGACTCTTCTACAAATTTACTATTTAAGGAGCTCCATACTTCATCTACCTTAGCCAACTGAAGCAACAAGGTTTTCCTATTCACCAACTCTTTGAGTCGTGACTCATCCTCTTCATCGCAAAATCTCACTCCCTTCTTTCGAAGAGAGGGATCACAGTTGTATTCTTCCATACTTTCCCTTTTTCTTAGCTCCCCTTCTTCTTTGGCTACTCGTTCCAACAAGTGATGAATTTCATGGGCTCTAAGTTCTGATAGTCTCCCTTGGGCATAAGTTCTAAGGGTTCTCTTGGTTTCATACCTTAGCCCATCTATGATGTGACGAAGTTGATCCCGCTGTGCATAACCATGGCCCAGGCAACGATGTAACAATGCATAGTAGCGGTCCATGGCAGCAACCAAGGGTTCATGAGTACCTTGCTTCCATCCTTGGATCTACTTACGCAAATTAGACACTCTAGAGTATGTTTGATATTTATTGTTAAAAAGTTCTAACATTGTACTCTACCTCCTGATGGTTTTCGGCTCTAAGGACTGGTACTAACTCTCTACTTCCTTTGTGAGTGTCTTGGGAAACAACTTTAGTTTCTGCCACTTGTTCTCTATGTTTTGCAAGGTGCAGGCATCGTAGAATGCCTGTAAATGATTTTGTGGATCAACGTTGTATCCCCCTTCAAAGCATGGGATATTGTTCATGTCTAAGCGCTTGATCTGGCTAACTCTTTGATGCCTTGTCGGGATTCTTACTGCCTCTGTTATATTGAGCATATTCTGGGTGGAAAGTAGGGGTTCATCATGATCATCTCTTTCATGATGTCTATGATGTCTACGTTGTTCCCTACTTTCCCTTCTTTCATGTCCTTGTCCTCTCTCTCAACTTTCCCGTCAAGGTCTCTCGTTTTGTCTACCTCTATCCTCACCGTTATGCTCTCTATGACTACACCCAGAGGTGGAAGGAGAGGGTGAATGATGTGAAGAAGGGGAAGAAGAAGGAGAACCATCGCCATGACGATGTTTCCTACCTTCTCTTTGGCTACTATGGCTCGGATCGTGATGACGATCCAAGTGTCCATCCTTGCCATGTGTTGTTGTTTCTTCAGTGAACAGTTGGTGTTCACGGGGGTCAGAACCAGGGTTGTGTATCATGGAGCGTAGGTTCTGATACCCCACCTCCTCACTATTTTTAGGAGGGGGAACATCTTTTGATAGAGAACCCGTTATGAGTGGTTCACCATCTCCCATTTCACTTAGGACGTGCAAGACCTCTTTGCCCTTCAACAGTGTATGTTGGCTCTCCTGCCTTGAGTCCCTCATATGTTGTGCTTCTGTGGTATGATAATCCCTTGTGTCAAAATCTTCCACAACGTATTCAGCATATAATTCTGTCACGCTTATCTATGCCAAGGCACGAAGAAGCATGTTGGGGACTGACCGATTTGGAGGTAACACTATGTTACCTTGCAAATCTCTCCAGCGCATCTATTTGTCTTAATGGAGGATAAATTTAAAATTGGGTATATACTCATCAAGATGAGTATATACCACCCTATATTGTTGAGGCACTGGCTGATTTAGGTTATGTGTTTTAGACTGCTGACTGTTCTTTGTATGATCCCTAGGTGGTGAGCTGCTCTTGTGAGAAGAAGAAGAAGACATTGTGTCTTATCGATGTGCTAATTAACCATTATAGAATTTTTCTTTTAATTAACCCTAAGGTTCGTTTAAGCTCCCAACGATGTGAGTGATTTCCTATGTTCTACTTAGCGCACAATCACTTAGTCCCCGACAACAATGCCAATGATGAGTGACGAGGTACCCCTACACTTAACCATACGAATACGAGCATAACACGCGCGATCCAGTCAAAATCTGCAAACTAAGTGCCTACACACCTCATGGAACAATTAAGGTTAATTATTCGTTATCTTCCTAGAGTTACTTGTATTTGTCACGGTGTATGGTTAAGTAAGTCTGAGGTATATGATTTTTATAGCTTTTTCTGTTTTATCTCCTATGCTGAGAGGTGAAGTGTTGAAGAGACTAATTACTAACTCTAACTAACTAACTAAGTCTAAATTAACCTAGCGTCAACATCCATTCCCACTTATTGTTCACACCCTGAACCAATGCAATCGTGGTTACCAAACCCTAGTCGTTGTTGGGATCACCACGCGTAACACACATGCTCGAAGCAGTTGTACTGAGGCACTTAAATAGGAGAGAAGGGTTGAGAAAGATTTAATTCCTAATAAAGCATTTAAATGGTAAATAGTAAATAATAATAAATAAAGTCCTAATTAGCCTATTCCATGCACTGCAAGGTTTATCCAAGAAGTTCATCTTTATTGCCGTACACAAACTTGTGTTCAGGTACAATGTCTACTCGAATAAAGATCCGTTCACTTAGGACTCCTATTGCGGGCACATGGAAAATATTCTATCTCTAGAGTGATCAATCTGCCAGAGTTTCACTACGGTCTAAGCCTAGGATGGGAAACAAGGGAGAGCTGCCTCTTATTTATAGATATGATGGTGCACCAGGCCCATGCGATATCACATCCCATCATTGATCCTCATTTATAAGGTTTTCACGTTTTGCAACATTCATTTTTACAAGACCTCAAGGTCATTCATGTATTGATTTTCTTTTATACTCTATTACAAATATTTAGTATATCACAAAATTTAAAGTAGGAGATATGTTAGTGAATCATCTCATCATCATTTAAACTTTATGTTATAAATTAATCTATTTTATGAGGTCAAAAAGAATAAGAAAAATAAAATATACCAAATGAGAATTACATTCAATGCTAATGAAAAATATAAAGAGGTGATACAAAATTAGTGAAATGTTGAAGAATATGTTTAGGAGTTGGATCAAATATTAATAGAGAAAACTAAATAAGTCACTGATAATATTAATAAGAAGACACATGCTCAAAAAAATTGGTTTGATGATTATTGTGTGTAGGTAATATAAATTAAAGACAAAATTTGATTAGATCATACAAATAATTAATTAGAGAAAAGAAGAGAAATTTTGTCCGAGAACAACAAGGACATTTTACATATGTGATTGAAAAGGAGCCTAAAAGTTTATGAACATATTTTTAGTGCATAATGTCTTCATCACTTAATTTCTCTTTTCATGAAATTTGTGCATTTTATAATACTTTCTTTTCAAGTGAAGCTATTAATTACTATTTTCATTCTTGTCATGATTCTATCCAATTTACTCTAAAGAAAGTAATAGAAGGCATTAATAGATTGCCAACTAGAAAAGTTGTTGATTCTTATGGTTGGTATGCGAAATTGGTTAAATGGGTAAGAACTTCTATTCATAAAGAAATTTGTCATCAACTAAACTTGGTTATGAATAATGGCTTGAATCAATGATGAAAAGCCAGCAAGGCAATACTTTTATATAAAAAAAAAGATGATAAAATTAATTTAAACAATTATTACATGATAGTTACAAGTCATATTTTTGCTAAGTTATTAAATACTATTCTTAAAAAAATACTTAGCACTTGGGTAGAAGATAATAACATAAAAGCAATGTATCAAGTTAGTTTTAAGTAGAACAATTCCACAATTGATCACTTAGTTATACTTAGATATTGTATGAATGTTGCAAAAAAGCCTAACAAAATTTTTTTTAGTTGCTTTGTTGACTTTGTAAAGGCATATGATTCAATGATTCATAGAAAATTATGATTGGACCTAAATAGTTTGGGCATCTCTACAGAGTTGATGGTAACAATACAAAAATTATATGAAGAAGTCATCATTAAGCTTAAAGATAAGGATTCATGAGAACATTTTTAATTTCAAAGTAATATTGGAGTGAAGCAAGGTTGTCCTTTATCCCCAACTCTTTTTAGCCTCTTTATTGATGATTTGCAAGATTAAAACTATACAAGTAATTATATGCATGCTATTAATTTCTCATTTCCTAAATCATCTTCTATCCTTTATGCTCATCAATTCCAAATTTATACTTTTTATAATTAGGTCTAATGTGGAAGGCAAGAGACAATTGTATTTACACAACATTAAATCTAATAAACTAGATGTTGGAGCTCACTATATCTTCATTGTTATTCCAATCTGTATCAGAATACTGTTAGCAAGCTTTTCTTAAGTTCTTATCGTTATAGAATTAAATGCGAAAGATGCATTTTAACTCCCCCAAGAAGAGCATATTTATAGGTTGTGCAAATTAAGAGCCCTTGAAGATGAGTTAAATGTATTTCCTTTTTATGTTGTGACTACTCATTTGAGATAATGTTATAATGTTACGATAAAAAACCTGTATGATTTATTTTTGATACTCCTATTGGTGCTTGATCAATTTGTAGAGTTTATTTTTATTTTTCATGAAAATGTAATATTTTTCCAATAGATCCTATGGGTCTTCAAACGTAATAAAGCTTTTAAAAAATAGTTTTGTGACCATCTTTGCCCATGCCCATGATCGCCACTACAACATTCATAACTGGCACCATTTGTAAATGATGATTGTTGTAGACGATTTTAAATATACTACTATACAACTCCACTATCAAAACTAATAACCACAAGATCCATGTTTAGAACAATATTTTGGTTGCTTCAAAGAAAATTAGATAAGACTAGCACAACCATGTTATTTAAATTTACAAATATGATGATGCATGCTTTTAAAATTTTTCTTGCCCAAGTTCAATTTTCCCATTCAAATTTGATTTTTGATTTTCTTGTTCAAATTTAATTTATCCCACCTAAGTGCAAAATATTCTTCCTCTTTTTTATCATTAATTTTATGAGTTCAAAATTGTTTCCAACTCAAAATTTATTTTTTCTTGTCAAAATATCTTTTTACTCAAGTTTGAATTTTGAATTATGCTTTCTCAACTTAATTTAAATTTTTTTGCCTAAATGTGTTTTGATTCAAGTTTGAATTTTGTTAATTAAATTTAAATTTTCACATTGAAATGTATTCTCATCCAAGCTTGAATTTTTCTATCCAAATTTTCTTCCTTGAATGTCTTGCATTCAAATTTGAAATTTCCCACATAGAATGTATTTTTGCTTAAATTTAAGTTTGAATTCTTTTCTCACTTAAATTTAAATTTTTTCATTGAAATATATTTCTACCAAATTTTAAATTATGAAATACTTTTTCTTAGCCATATTTAAATTTTCTCATCAAAATATTTTTTTGTCCAAGTTTGAATTTTTCATTCAAATTTAAAGTTTCATGTTGAAATATTTTCCCACACAAATTTGAATTTTCTCATTCAAATTTAAATATTCCCATCCAAATTTGAATTAATTTTTCATGTTGGAATGCCTTTTTATCTAAGTTTGAATTTTCTTGCCCCAATTTGAATTTTCATATTGAAATATCTACCCACTCAAATGTTTCCTACCCAAATTTAAATTTTCTCATGCAAGCATCCACAAATTAGTGTGGACATCCTCCCACCTCTCTCCTTCCATATAAACTTAATTTTTCTTACTTAAATGTCTTCCACCCAAATTTGAATTTTCCTACACAAGCATTTACAACGTAGTATATGTTAGTTATTAATCTTGCTTTTGTTACAAATATCAGTTTAAGTTATGGTCAAGTATGTTAGCAATTCTAACCTCTAGGTTCAATTAGAAAAGAATGGGAGTTAATCCTACTTCTATTACAAGAATTAGTTTAAGTCCAATGGGTTATCATGATGTAATTCTAACCTATAGTTTTAGTTAGAAAAAGAATGGGAGTTTCATGGACTTACCCTATTATAACTAGGCCATTTAATAGTAGTTTTGATGTAACACATCGGAATAAAATATTTCTGTTTCTTCTTATATCTACTCTATTCTTGTGCCTGTTATTTTGTTTCGTGTTAAGTCTTATCAGTGGTATCGAAGCCAGAAGTTCCAATGAATAGCTCGACTCAAATTTCAGTTCCTGTCTTAGATGGACAAAATTACAATTGGTGGAGTGTCCAAATGAAGGTGCTTTTCAATTTCCATGAGCTATTGGATGTTATGAAAAATAGTGTTGCTAATCTTGCAGCAAATGCAACTGACGCATAGAAGAATGCCCACCATAAGAGCAAGAAGAAAGATAAGAAGACATCATATTTCATTCATCAAGGGGTGAATGATGAAGTTTTTGAGAAGATTGTAGGAGCAACCACATAAAAGCAAGCTTGGGATACCTTGATGATGTTGTACAAAGGTGCGAACAAAGTTCAGAAGGTAAGACTCCAAACTTTGAGATGTCAATATGAGCTCTTACAAATGGAGTCTTTCGAGACTATCGCTACTTATATTAGTCATGTTCTTGCTCTAACAAATCAAATGAAAACATATGGAGAGAAGTACAAAGAGCAGGCTAAAGTGGAGAAGATTTTACAGTCACTCACTTTTAGATTTAAGGATATCATGGTGGTGATAGAAGAAGCACATGATCTTTGTTCAATGACTATTAAGGAATTATCTGGCATCCTACAAGCCCATGAGTAATGAATGAATGAGAAGAAAGTTGAGAATCTAATTCAACAAGCCTTTCAAGGCCAAGTCTCCATCAAAGGTGATGAAGGTGGTGAAATAAGCCAAAAGCATGGTGGTTCTCATGGTAGAGGACGAGGACATGGGGGCTACTACACCAGGAATCGTGGTGGTCATAACAACAATCATGGAGTTGGAGACAATGACCAAGAAAAATCAAATTTTGGTCATCAACAAAATTTAAGAGGTCGTGGTTATGGACATGGTAGAGGAAGGTATGACAAATCCAATGTTATCTATTACTCTTGTCATAAGTGTGGCCATTATTCAAATGAGTGTAGATACAGGGATAATACTTATAGGGCTCACTGTGCATAAGAAGAAGAAGATGATGGTGACTTGACCATGCTCTCTTGATGGTCACCACATTTAATGAAGCACCAAACTACCATACATGGTTTCTTAACACTGGGTGTACTAATCATATGTGTAGAAGAAAGGAGTTATTTTTTGTTTTTGATGAGTCTTTTCACACCAAAGTCAAATTTGTTGATGATAGCACTATACTAGTGGTGGGAAAAGAACAAATCCTTATCAACTTGAAGAATGGAGATCATAAATATATTTCTGATGTCTTCTATGTGCTAGGTATGAAGAATAATTTGCTTAGTGTGGGTAAGTTGGTAGAAAAGGGGTATGTCATGAACCTTCATGGCAATCAACTCTCCATTTTTGACAATAAAGGTACACTCATTCTCAAGGCCCCTTTAATGAAGAATCGTATGTTTCAAGTTGATATTTCTAGTGATGTTTATAATTGTCTTAATGTCATTATAAATGATGAGCCTTGGCTCTAGCACCTTCGCTTTGGACATCTAAAATTTTGGAATTTAAAATTGCTTACTAAAGAAAATATGGTGAAAGGTTTGCCCAGTATTCACCATCTAGAACAATTGCGTGAAGCTTACGTTCTTGGAAAGCATCAGAGAATGCAATTTGTAGTAGAACAACGATGCACAATATGACCACTGGAGCTCAGTCATTCTGATGTATGTGGCCCAATGAACATCTTGTCAAATGGAAATAATAGGTATTTGCTAACTTTTATTAATGATTTTACTCAAAAAATTTGGGTCTATCTTTTGCAAAGGAAGTTTGAATTTTTTGATTGCTTTAAGAAGTTCAAGGTGCATGTTGAAAGGCAGAGTGATTATCTTGTTAAAGTTCTATGAACTGATGGTGGAGGTGAATACACTTTCAATGAATTTAATGAATATTGTAAAGAACAGGGAATAAAGCATCAAGTCACTTTTCCCTACACCCCACAATACAATGGAGTAGCCAAAAGGAAGAATAGGACTATAATGGACATGGAAAAGAGCATGCTAAAGGTGAAAGGAATGCCTAATTCATTTTGGGGTGAAGTTGTCTAATGTTCTATTTACTTGTTAAATAGGTCTCCAACAAGGAGTGTGCAAAAATCATCCTTGTAGAAGCATGGAGTGGTTTCAAGCTGAGCATGAAACATCTTAGAGAATTTGGTACTATTGCTTATGCTCATGCTCCAGCAGAGAGGAGAACAAAGCTAGATGATCGAGTAGAGAAGACTATCTTTGTTGGCTACAAGTGTAGGGGATACAAGTTGTTCAATCCTGTAACAAAGAAGGTGATTATCAGCTGAGATGTAACCTTTGCTAAAGAAGAGGCTTGGAAATGGGATGTTGATTCACACAAAGACTCCCAGAAGTAACAAATCTATATCCTTGAAGAGGAAGTTGTAGTTCTTACCACAAATGAAGCTACATCAAGCTCTAGTCAAGAGAGTTCCACTCCAAAATCTCTAGTAGAATCTGGAAGGCCAAGGTGGCAGCGCCAACAATTAGTACACCTATAAGACTATGAGGTAACTCTTGATGATGAAGTTGATGATGATGGAGAATCGATACATTTTGCCTTCTTTGCAGATAGTGAACTTGTGACATTCCAGGAGGCAATTCAAGATCCTAAATGGATGAATTCCACGAATGAGGAGATTAAGGAAATTGAAAGAAACAATACATGGGAACCCACTAACATCCCACGCAATCACAAAGTAATTGATGTAAAGTGGATTCTTAAGACAAAGGTGAAGTCAAATGGTGAGGTGGAGAGACACAAAGTAAGATTGGTGGCAAAGGGATTTGAGCAAAGGCCTGGCTATGACTACCAAGAGGTTTTCTCTCTTGTTTCTTGAATTGAAATAATTAGACTTGTTATTACATTAGTTTCCCTGAAGAAGTGGAAAATCCATCAAATGGATGTGAAGTCAGCCTTTCTAAATGGCCCACTTGAAGAGGAGGTTTTTGTAAAGCAACCACCTAGATTCATCAAGCAGGGAAGTGAAGATAACATGTACAAATTGAAGAAAGCATTGTATGGTCTTAAACAAGTGCCACGAGCATGGAATAGGCACATTGACTGTTTCTTCCATAAGGCTGGTTTCCAAAAGTTCCCATCTAAACATGCTTTATATGTGAAGACTAATGATTTTGGTGATATATTATTGTTGTGTCTTTATGTTGATGATCTAATATTCACAAGCAATAATCTTAGAATGATTAAAGATTTCAAGAAGTCCATGATGCATGAGTTCAAAATGATAGATCTTGGCCTCATGTCATATTTCCTTGGCATTAAAGTAGTTTAGAGAGAAGATGGGATTTTTATCTGTCAAAAGAGATATGCTACTGAACTCTTGAAGAAGTTTCATATGCAAGATTATAATCCTGTGAGAACTCCCATGGAGGTTGGCACAAAATTGTCAAATAATGGAAAAGGGGCACTTGTTAATTCAACTTATTTCAAGCAAATTGTTGGGAGTTTGAGATACCTCACATGCACAAGGTTGGACATCTCTTATGATGTTGGTTTGACTAGTAGGTTTTTGGAATCCCCTCGTTAACCTCATATGTAGATGGCCAAAAGAATCCTATCTGTGCTTTGATAGAGTATTTTGATAGTGATTGGGGTGGAGATTTGGATGACCAAAAAAGCACTTTTGATTATTGTTTTAATTTTGGTGCTATAGCTTGTTCATCGTCATCAAAAAGGCAACCCATAATTGCACTTTCAACTTGTAAGGTAGAATATGTTGTTGTAGCTTTAAGTGCATGTTAAGCAATATGGTTAGGTAATGTGATGAGTCAAATCCATGCTCTAGTTAAGAGGCCAATGAAGATCTTTATTCATAATATTTCTGCAATTGACTTGGCAAAAAATCTTGTCATACGTGGAAGAAGTAAACACGTTGACATACACTATCATTTTCTAAGAGATCAAGTTGGAAAGAAAGCAATTAAGTTGGTGTATTGTAAGTCCAAAGACCAAGTGGCAGACATTCTCACTAAACCATTGAAGTATGATACCTTTGCCAAATTAAAGTGTATGCTTGGAATGATGGTTTTTCTAAATCAGGATTAAGGGGGGATGTTAGTTATTAATCTTGTTTCTATTAAGTTATGGTCAAGTTTGTTAGTAATTCTAACCTCTAGGCATAGTTAGAAAAGAATGGGAGTTAATCTTGTTTCTGTTACAAGAATTATAACCTCTAATTTCAATTAGAAAAAGAATGGGAGTTTGGTGGACTTAGCCTATTATAAATGGACCATTTGATAGCAGCTTTGATGTACCACATTGGAATAAAATATTTTTGTTTCTCCTCATATCTGCTCTATACTTGCACTTGTTATTTTGTTTTGTGTTAATTATTATTAGTATAGACATTCTATCACTACTTTTCTTCTATACAAATATTGCTAAAATTTAAATTTTCCTACCCAAATGTCTTCTATTCAAATTTCAATTTGCATCAATATGGACATGCTCCTACCAATCTTCTTTTGTATAGATTTCATCCAAATTTAAATTCTCTTATCCAAATATCTTCTGTGTTTATAGAATAGTGCAAACATTTTGACATCTATCCTTTTTGATAGATTAGCCTCTTTGTCAAAAATACACAAAATTATGTAAAAGAATTTATAAGTATAGCATGGTCTATGATGAGTGGTAGGTACCCCTAAACCCAACCATATGAATCACAAGTGTTAATGCATGATCTAGTCGAATTCCATGGATGGGACTAGTTGTGGCATCTAGATTATTAAGCATTGATCACAAGACAATTTCTTTCCACTTGGACTAGTGGTAGCTTTGTCATGTATGGTTTATTCCAAATTGAGACATATGATAATTGATGTTAGGCTCATTTTACTCCTAGTAATAAACATAATTGGGAATGAAATTTAATCCTAAGTCTAAGTAATGATGGTAATGTAAATCTACTCTAGCCTAGAGTGATGAGCGTTCGGTCCTAGCTTATCATACATGTCTTGGGCTCATGTAATCATTACTAGGTTACCAAGCATTATACTATTGGGCCAACCAAGTAGTAACACTATTGGGATTACCAAACAATTACACTTAAATGCTTGAAATCAGTTGTCTCATTCCGCTTTACTAATGAACAAGTAAAGTAAAATACTTGGTAATGTAAATGATTAAACTAAGAAAATAGTAAAAACTATGGTAAGTAAAATAATAAAACTAAGTGGATGATGCAATGATAAAAAAGTAATCTCAATCTTTATTTTTGGTTATGAACTGTGCCCAAGGACACTTCACTCAAATAAAGATTTTGTACAACTGCTCAACACCACACTACGAGCATTCACTCTATTGTTAACACTGAAATGAAACTGCAAGGATCTACAGAAGGATGGTATGAAACTTATTTGGATTGTGCCCCCAAGTGTTGTATTTATAGGAAGGCATGCATCCCGTGATATTGAATATATGATGACGTAGCATGTGCTACGATATTAGATATGTGATATCAGAGCTATGATATCAAATATGTGATATTGTAGTTGATCATAAATGGACTTTTTCATAAAACACATGTGAGGTAGCATCTACGACATAGCAGCCTATTGAGATGCACCAAGAGGGATGCTACAATGCCAATGTGATGTAGCATCTACGACATAGCATCTGTGATATCTCAACCAACTGATGATTCATTAGTCTATTAAAATATGATTGTAACATAATGTAGAATCATCAGTTTTGTAATTAATTAGGATTATTTGTAACCACTTGCAAACAAGTTATAACAAAAATATGTGACTCATATCATGTCAGTCATCACGACCTTTCCATAAAAGATAAGCAACCATCAATAAATTATGAAAAGTGTGAAGAAGAGTTTGTAAGGAACATTGGATATCAATAAGATAGTAAGTATAAATAACAATGAATAATTAGAAAAGGTTCTAAACATAGCATCATATAGAAGTCAATTAAAATCAAAATCAAAATAATAAGGAATAATAGGTATATATCCAAAGTAATGGAAGTAGTTTGTGACAAGAAGTACAATGAAATACAGAAGTCGTTATGATGAATCAAATTCATATGATTATTTAAGGAACCAAAAGGTTACAAGGTTACTCATAAACAAAAGACGTGATGAATGATCCAATTTGCTAAATAGGAAGAGAGGATCTACGGTGAGCCATTTGTAATTTGGTTTAGCTTCCTAAAGAGGAAGAGAAGAGCATTTGAAAGGTTATGATGGAATAAAGGAAATAACTATGAGAATGGACAAGCTACGAATGAAGTAGTAGTCCATAATATATCAACCTGTGGATTGCTAAAGGAGACCATGAGGGCTTAGTCCATGTAAGATTGACTAACCAAGAAAATTTCCAAAAGACCTATCATATGTAATAGGTAAAGGTAAGTATTGTAAGGATCTAGCCAAGAAGAATATGTTACAAAGAATAGATTTGTAATGAGTTAGTTAAATACTAAGAGAGATTGCTCAATATGAAATAATGCAATTATGAAATATATATAATTAATATTTTTCTCAATCAACAAATTATATGTTAAGTTTTCTCATAACCTAAAAGAACCTTAAAATGTTAAAGTTATCAAAAAAGCTGTAAAACTAAACTCTAACATGGCCCCACATATTTTAAGAGGTTTTAATAGATGTAATTAAATAAATTTATGAATTAGTTTCTTTTTATTTGGAATTTAAAGTTGATTCAAAATGAAATAGCCTTCATAAATTAATAAGCTTGGCTTAGTGAATTAGCATTTTGGTTTCCATTATAAATTAATTATGAATGGTACCAGTGTTAGAGATTATTTTGTAAAGTATGATTTTGAAGCACTTGATCTTGGATCTTTTAAACCACTATTTGAAGCATTTGATTTTGGATCTTTGAAATCATAATTTATACATTTGTATGTTGTATCATTATTTTTTAAAATCATTTGATGAACGTTGAATAAACAAGTTGTGATATCATATCTACAATATTGTGGGTCATCCTAAAACATTATTGTGTCTAATTTTACCTATAAATATTCCTCACTTATCATATTAATAGCATTCATTAATGCAATAGGTAGTGGAACTATTGTTATTTGTTTTCTCAAATTCTAGTAGCAATCAATGAGTGCTTACAACAAGGTTTTAAGTCAGTTATTTGAAATATTTGTTTGAGTAGAATGTACTTGAATTTCCTACATGCCTAACTTCAACTTTGTATTCCATTAGAATGATCAAATTTGGTGGATGGATGTGTAAAGAAACATTGTAATGTTTTCTAATAAGGTAGCCTTATTTATGTTCCTTGTTGCACTCATGAAGTTTAGTCTTAACAATCTATATAAAGATTATCGTGTTAATAAAAACATGGTTAAATCCTATTAACTAATAGTAGCCATTGTAGAGGACAAGCACATGATCCAAACCTGATATGAATAGCACAAAAGGAAGCACACGATCCTAGTTCCTTCTCAGTCCAACAGGGAGGACATGTGATACTAGTTAAAATAATCTCAATGTCAATGACCTTCTGTGTTCAAAATTGATGTTTTGGGCAATCTAAGACTACGTTCAAAATTGACAAGCAATCCTTATGAAGATGGAATGAATCAAAAAACTAGAAGGTCCTCTAGTAAACAAGGATGAGGCCATCAAAGAGATCATGGAAGAAGAACAAGTCAACAAGGCTATCCCTTTTCATTATCTTCCTCTTCATCCTTATTGTCAAGCTTTAATGAGGATGGAGTTAGATAAGAAGAAAAAATTCCAAGATCAACAAGATGATAGAGATGATAGGAGACATCATGAAAAACATATTAGCTAAGATCAAGATGGATATAGAGATATTAATCAAGATGGAAAAAAGAATAGAGAGCAAGGAAGAACACATGAGAGGGACTAAAGAAGAGACCATAATGGTAGAGCAAGTAGGGATCACGATTATGACTATGATACAACTAATGATGGGCATAATCAATGCTGTTAGCCACAAGAAACATGATTTAAAGAATAAGAGCAACAATTAGAATATTGCATAGGCATTAAAGGGAAAGCCACATCAAACAACTTGACATGAATAACATCCCAAAACTTGAGGGAGGCTATAGCTTTGATTCATAGAATCATCTACAAGCCTTCCATGTTGTCCATGTCTTACAAAACATAGAGAATAAGTGGTAAAAGTTGAAGCTCTATCCAAGGACGTTGATCAAGAAATGAAAAAACTAGTATTAATCATTAGGGCTAGATTTAATTCATAGGTAATATACAATTCTTATGCTTCTCAAGGAGAAGTACAAAACATACACTAGAGTGTTCAACTTGAGAATTAAATCTAGGGATAGAATCAAGAAAACCATGATTTGTTTACCATAATACTAAGAAGACACTATTATCTATTACATAAATGCCTAGGTCATAAATTTTCTCAAAAAGAGCAACTTCATTAGATCATTGATGGGCTTCATAATAGAATAAGGGAGGTCCTTGGAATTTATGTTGAAGGAATATTGTTAGAACCTAGAGCTCATTAGATCCAAAGGTTGATTAAAAAAGTAGCAAAAGAAGAAGAGGAACTTTAATAAAGAAAAGATGTAGAAGAATATAACTGGAACCTAACTTTTCATAAGAGGAAGGTCCATAGTTAGGAGTTGGAAGAAGAGACATCACTAGAGGAGGTGGTACAATAAAATACCTTGATAATATAAAAATATATCATTGAAATTTCATCCAATGTCAATAAGATGTGGAACTTCATGGATACAAGATTTCAATCTACATTGAAGATCATGGAGGAGAAAGTGAAGTAAGAAAAAATTAAAGGGTAATTAAAGAAAAAGAAGAAGAAGACAAGTAAGGATGTGTACAAATGCAAAGGGAAAGTAGCTATAGTAGAAGAGGTTATACACTCAAATATAGAAAAAGATGATGGTTTGATATACGTTAGGATGAACATCCAAATGGTTTTTGCCCAATCATGTTATATATTCAAGAGTTTGGAACATATGATTTGAATTCCAAGTTTGTTAAGAAGCATATGCTCATGAGATTACCTTATCAACAAGGCAACTACAAGTAGCCCTATTAGTAGTAATATTACTATTCAAGTGGGACTTGACAACACTAAGATTAATAGCAACAACTGTGGAAAAATTGATTTTCATGAGGGGTGTCACCACCTAGGTAACAATATCCATACAAGAAACATTATCATTATGAATACTATATTTAGTAGTCCATTTCTTCTAGTGGTCATGCAAGCCATGCTTCTGCATGTTACTATTATTCTCCAAAGTATCATAGACTTGCAACACCACATGCCAAGTCACCCTCATATACCTCTCATCATCATCATCCCTTTAAATAACAAGATTTAACACCTTTACCACCTATTCCACCACCCATGCAAGGTGATTTTCCATCATAACCATAATAGAAACATGCCATCTACACTATTCATACCTATTGGAATGACAATATTGATTTTTGAAAGTGCAAGCCATGAAAATATCCTTACTTTAGGATAAGCTTCATGCTTGTGAATGAAGTTAGTAGGCCTATTACTCCACTTGAATAAGCACATGAACCTATGGTGATAACTCAAAATTCTTACTCACTTCACCCATGTCCCACAAATAAATTAATAATTACCATAATCTAAGATCCAAATGTAAGAACAATCATGCTTACTTACATTGTTAGTAATTGGATCAAAGTGGTCTCTCTTCCTAAGAAAAGAACCCAATTAATCCCTTGATTCATTACAGGTGGTAGAAAATTCTCCTTTTAAGGATTTGTTAAATTTAGAATTAGGTAAGGACTTGATTTCCCAATAAATGTACAAAGCCTAAAACCTATTCCATTTACAAAAAGAAATATTAGATTGGAGCTTGAAAACTAGTCTATTACTATGCATTTGGGATAGGTAGATAATGCGGTGAGCATCATAAGTAGGTGGTCTTATATATCAAAGTTCTTTGTCATTTAGATGGAACATGATAAAGGGAAATTTTCCATCATAATAGGAAGATCATGCCTTAGCATCAATGTGAGCAACAAATAGCCAATACATTTATCCATATAGTCTACAAGCATTACATGTGACATTTTCATAATTTATGAAGTAGATAATTAAAATTCTTAAAGAGTTATTAGTTGGATTATATGTCACTGTCTTCCTACTTATACTTGTAGTGGCCCTTAATATGTAAGATTAAGCATAACCAAGGCACATGATGATTAATGTTGGGTGGCTATAATTAAACAACATTAAAATATAAGAAATTATTCTAATTAATCTAACATGCAATGAAATGAACTCTAGTATGATCAAAGGTGATGAATGTTTGATCTTGCTTATTGTACACATCCTAAACATATACATTTGTCACTAGGATTATTAAACATAGTACTACTAGACAAACCAAATGTTAATATTACTCATTAGTAAGAAAATATATGTTATGCTTGAAGTGATCATGCTCATTTCGTCAAGTCTAATCATGTGATAGAAGATAAATTTTTAACCCAAGTATAATAGAATGTAAAATTTAATCTAATTTCATGTAAAGGTAAAACACATAGAAAATAAAGTCTAATGCTAAGTGAAAGTTATGTCATGGAAGGAAATAATCTTGATCCTATTTTTGCTCATGCAAAGTATTTAGGTATAGTGCAATTGAATATGGGCTTTATTCAATTCCTTCAAACCACTCTATGAGTACTCATTGACTATTATTAAAATGCAAGAAAATAAAATAATAGAGTTCCACTACCTATGCATTAATAGATGCTATTAATGTGGTAGACAAGTTCTTTTTTATAGGCATCTATGACTACCATGTCAACATAGATGTGTCAATCCATCATGGGATGCATTGACATTAATGCATCGATGTATCAATGTTGATGCAGATGCATTGGTGCAGTATTGTTCATTAACCATTAATATTAAGCTTGGAATATGTAATATTTCCTTGGAGATTTCAAAGTAGGATGAACATGGCTTGATGAAGGAGAAAAAAGGTTTATGCATTACTTACAATAATACGAGGCGTAGTTATGGGCTGAAAATTTAGAGCATTAACATGATCCCTCTAATAGCCCATAATAAACTTGAAAAACAAGTGTGTATGCAAAAACATGTTTCTACAATTGCCATTAAACTAAAAGACATTTAGTGGCTAGGAAATAAGAGTGTCAAACTATTTGAAATATGCATAGAAATATCCAAGACACTTCCCAACTCTTGTTATAAGAAATTAAACCAAACAGAGAACTTACAAAGGGACATCCTATGCCATAACCATACCCCAAAAGAAAGTGGTCACTAAGAAGCCCCACAAACTAAAAGTGAAAATTGAAAAGAAATTATATTTGGATGCTCTAAAATAGAAATAGCTACCAATCTAATAAGATATTTGTCTCCAAATTATAAAAACATAATTATCATTAATATTAAATTAAATAATAAATGAAAAAAATTAAATAACTAAATATGGTAAATCAAGAAACCTATGGTGTATGACTTAGGAAATATGCTGTCCATTTTTTGAATCCTTACCCATGAGTTCAATTATGAGGGAGGTGCTCCATCTTGAATCAAAAAGTGATAAGTGCATTTAAACTGTTTTGTTGTATAAATTTTTGAGATTTTCTAATTTTTAAATTTTTTTTAGTTATTTTCATTTTTCTATTTATTAATACATTTTCCATTTCCTAATATTTTATATTTCTTATATGATTTTTCATTTTGTTGGGTCTTTTTTCTTATGCAATTACAAATGTTTTCGTTATTAAAGTTATGGATCATGTGCAGGAATTGACTCCATGTATTGAAATTTTGTTTTATGATAATCATACATTGAAAGAGTAATAATGCATGACAGTGAGATCATAACATACATTCCTTTATTTTTATTAATAAGAGATCCTTATCATGGGATTAATATGGTTTCTACCATATCAAAAACTTGAAATTAACTCATTATCACTATGCCTTGAAGAAAGGATGAAGAACCAAGAGGGTTTGATAAGGGTGTGATATCAAGAAAATTTATCGATTCCTTGAATATCCACCCTAGGTTCCATTGGCCCCATGTTGATGCATCACCACTCATGTTTTATTGTATTTGGAAAACTATATTTCAAAATAATTGTTCCCTTGTTATGTCATTGAAAAAACATGTGATCCATGTCTTAAGGTAGTCCTATGGTAAGGGCAATAACATAATTAATTAATTCATATAGGTATTGATGAGCCGCGATATTGCGTACACGATATTGCATCCTGCCTCATCTTCTATAAATAAGAGATGGTGCCCTTTGTTCCTGATAGTTTGACTTAGACCCTTAGCCCAACTCTTGTAGTTTTACCATTCCAGAGTTAGAACAATTTCTGTGTGCTCGTAGTAGGAGTCATAGAGTGAACGGATCTTTATTTGAGCAAATTGTACCTGAGCACACATTTGTGTACGGTAATAAAGACGAACTTTATGATAAACCTTGCAGCATGCGGATTAAGCTAATTAGTAATTAATTATTATTGAATGTTTAATGCTTTTCTAGTTAATTAATCTCTCTCTCAACCTTTGACTATCTTAGTTAAGTACACTCACTACGACCACTTTGAACATGCATGTAGCGCTTGGTAACCCAATAACTACTAGCGTTTAGTAATCCCAGCAGTGTTGCACTGGTTTAGAATGTGTATGGAAAGTGGGAACGGATACTGGTGTTAGGAACAATTAGAACTTAGTTAGTGAATAGTTAATGTAAGTTAGTCACTTAGTTCTCTTTACCTTCCCTTATTAGCATAAGACATTAAAAAGATAAAAGCTATAAAAATTCATATACCTCAAGCTTACTTAACCATACAATCATGACAATACAAGTAAGTTTGGGAAGACAACGATTGATTAACCCTGAGTGTTCCATTAAGGCGGGTAAGCACTTAGTCCTTGGAGTTCAATCAATTGCGTGTGAAACACTCATGGTTGAGTGTAGGGGTACCTTGCCACTCATCATTGGTGCCGTTGCTAGGGACTTAGTTGTTTGTGTGCTACGTAGAACATAGGAAATCATCCATATCATTGGAATGCTAGAACGAACCCTTAGGGTTAATCAAGGAAAGATAAGACAACTGTAAATCACACACCAAATAAGACAAAATGTCTTCTTCTTCGCATAAGAGCATTTCACCACCTAGGACTAACACAAGAGATAGTCAGCAGCATAATACACATAACCAAGATCCGCCAGTTCCTCAACAGTTTTGTGTGGTATATACTCATCACGATGAGTATGTACCTGATTTTACCTTTATTCTCCACCAAGATGAATAACTATGTTGGAGAGACTTGGAGGGTAACATAGTGTTGCCTCCAGACCGATCCATCCCCAACATGCTCCTTCATGCTCTCACATGAATAGGCATGTTGTTTTTATATGCGGAATATGTTGCATGCGATCATGACACAAGGGACTATCATCTCACAGAAGTGCAATGTCAAAGGGACTTGAAACAGGAGAGTTACCACACATCCTTGAAGGGTAAATGACCCCATAACGCCCCACACATCTTAAGCAAAATTGGGGATGGTGAACTTGCTTCAATAGGTTCCCCACCAAAATATGTTCCTCCTCCTAATGATGGTCAAGAAGTGGTGTATCAGAACCTCCACTCCACGGTTCACAACCCTGGTTCTGATCCCCACGAACACGAAGTGTTCAACGAGGGAACACAAACACATGATAAGGACAGACGTTCTGATTGTAATCACGATCAAGGACAAGACCACCAAAGAGAAGGTAGAAAAAATCGTCATGGCGATGGTTCTCCTTCTTCACCTTCATCATCACATTCAGCCTCTCCTTCAGTGTCTGAATGTAGTCATAAGGAAACCAATCGTGAGGATAAAGGGAAACAAAGTGAAAAACATGAATGAGATAGTCAAGAACGAGGACGAGGGCACTCTAAGGAATCAAGGCATAGAATAAGGGAGAGTAGGGAACCACGTAGACACCACAGATGCTATGAACGAGATGACCACAAAGAACCCCTACTTGCAACTAGAAGCATGCTAGATATAACGGAGGTTGTAAGAGTTCCCAAAAGGCACCAAAAGGATAGTAGGATTAAGAGGTTAGACATGAATAACATCCCACAATTTGAAGGGGGATACAACACTGATCCTCAAAATCATTTACAAGCATTCCACGATGCATGTGCCTTGCAAAACATAGAAAATGAAAGACAAAAATTGAAGTTGTTCCCAAGGACACTAGTGAAACAAGCTGAAAGCTGGTACCAGTCCTTAGAATTGGAATCCATTCGAAGGTGGAGTACAATGTTAGAACTATTTAATGATAAGTATGAAACATACTCCTAAGTGTCTAACCTACAAAAGAAAATCCAAGGATGGAAGCAAGGAAATCATGAACCCTTAGATGCTACCATGGGCCACTATTACGCATTGTTACATCGTTGCCTTTGCCATGGTTATTCATAGCAGGATCAACTACACCATCACGTGGATGGACTTAGGCATGAAACAAGAAGAACCCTTGGAACATATGCCTAAGGAAGATTATTAGAGCTTAGGTCTCATCATATTCATAGGTTGTTGGAGTAAATAGCCAAGGAATAAGGTGAGCTAAGAAAGAGAGAAAGTGCAAAAGAGTACAACCGAGATCCTTCCCTCTGCAAAAGGGGAGTGAGATTTTGTGAGGAGGAAGAAGAGTCACCGCTCGAAGAGGTGGTGAATAGAAAAACCTTGCCATTCCAAAAGTTAACAATAGAAGTATCAGCAAAGGTAGAACAAATGTGGGACTCCTTGGATAGTAGGTTTGAATTCTTAAAATTGTAGAGGAGTCTAGGGTGTGAGGTAGTGACCATGACAAAAAGAAAAAGAGAGAAGTGGACAATGCACATGACAAGGGTAAGGGCAAAATGGCCATCACCGAAGAGATTGTGGATTTAGACATAGACAATGACAGTGGATGTGAGATATGCCAATATGACCATCCTAAGCGATGTTGCCCATTAATCTCACATCTACAAGAGTCTGGGGTGTATGCACTCAACCCACGACTTAATAAATGGCAAGCACCCCGATGGTTACGTTATCCCCAAGGTAACCCAAGACAGTTCCACCAACTTTCAACATATTATCCAAGTGGAACTCCACCACAACTTGTTGAGCAACATCAATAGTGGAAGTACCCATAGTCATGGGGGATTCCACCACCAAGGCAACAGTACCCCTATCGGCAACCGGATCCATATGGCTACTATGTGCAGCATCCAATCTCTTCACGTGACTCTATTGGTCACGTTACACCACAACATCACTATCAAGCTCGGGAGTATTATAGAACTCCTTCTCCTAGGGGAGATAATCCACAAGCATACTATTCTTCAAATCCATCCGCAACTCTCACATCGATAGCTCCATTACCACTCGCTCCAACAATGCAAGGGGAACTCCCTACTCAACCGCAGCAATGCAATGCCACGAGGGCTATGAATCCTCAACCCGTAGTTGGTTTTGACAACCTTATGAAGAAAAGATCTTTCTTCAGAACCAACAGTCCAACCAAGCACTCACAACCTCAAGTGATTGAACCTCTGAATGCCTCCCCATCAAATAAGGCTTCAGAGCTCCCTTCAAACTAAACACCAAGCTCAATGCATACGGTTATGTTAACACATGCCGTTACTGACTAGATTAAGGTGGGCCACTTTCCCAGGAAATTCTCTAATCCTGGAAGCCCTCTAATCTATCTCCAAGTCGCTGGGAATGAACCATGTAAAGCTTTTTTGGACTCAGGTTCCAGAGTCAACCTAATATCACAGGAGATGTACAAAGCCTGGAACCTGCCTCCATTAAGAAAGAGCAATATTCTCCTAGAGTTGGCCAACTAGTCCATCACTGTTCCCTTGGGACTGGTGGAGGACATCGTTACCACTGTGTGTGGGTGATCGTACCCAGCTGATTTCCTAGTGATACAAGTAAACAATGGTAAAGGGGACTTCCCGATAATAATGGGAAGGGCATGGCTAAGTACTATAGATGCATGCCTAGGAATCTATGATCTTTCCTTGGAAATATCCAAGAAGAACATTTTTGGAAAGATTGAGAAGAAGAAGGTTTCATGCATCGCATACAGTGATACAGGGTGCAATTGCGTGCAGAAATCATGGATTGTGTAAAGTTTAGCATTACCTGCATGCAACCGGTGTGCACAAGACATCAATATACAAAAGTTCCTGTATGCAACAGCCACACGACAAGAAGACACCTAGTGGCTGATAACTGATGAAGAGAGCAACTCACTAATGTGAATGGAACTAATTGAGGGAATAACTAGTGCTTACATTAAAAGCATAGATACACTAGGGCAAGTCTACTGCCAACTTCCAAGCCCTAACCTTGAAAACATCAATTGGGGAAAGTTGGAAATTCGTAAGAAATTTAAACAAGAGCCCCCAGATTTGAAATCAGTGCCCACCGGTCTAGAATATATGACCCTCAAAAATGGAAAATCAGTCATCATCAACGCAAGAGTTGCTTCCAAACAAAAAGAAAGACTGTTGAAAGTGATAAACAAGTGGTCAAAAGCCTTTTCTTGGTCATACCCCGAATTAACTGGAATAGATCCTAGGATATGCTAGCATAGGATTTACACTAACCCCTCCATGAAACCTTGAAAACAACCGTAGAGGCGATTGAACCCAAAATTGAAGCAAGTAGTAAAAGAATAAATAGAATAGCTTCTTAAGGCTGGGTTCATATATCCCATTGCTGATAGTAAATTGGTTAGCCCTCTGGTGATANTCATATATCCCATTGCTGATAGTAAATTGGTTAGCCCTCTGGTGATGGTGCCGAAAAAGGGAGGCAAATGGAGGGTGTGCATAGATTTTAGACTGCTAAACATGACAACATTTAAGGATCACTTTTCGTTGCCATTCATTGACCAAGTCTTATACACCATAGTAGGGCATCGCTATTATAGTTTTCTAGATGGCTATAGTGGATACAACCAAATACAGATAGCCCCAGAAGACCAAGCTAAGACAACATTCACCAGTCCTTGGGAAACGTTTGCATATAGAAAAATGCCATTTAGCTTGTGCAATGCCCCTACCACATTTCAATGCCTAGTTCTAAGCATATTCCAATAACAAATAGGGAATAGAGTAGAAGTCTCTATGGATGACTTCTCCACCTATGGAATAAGTTTTGATCAAGCCTTGGACCGACTAGAGCAAGTGCTGAAAAGATGCGTAGAAACTAATTTAAGGCTCAATTGGTAGAAAAGCCATTTAATGGTCCAAGAAGGTGTAGTACTTGGGCACAAAGTTTCACATGCAGGAATAGAGGTAGACCCAGATAAAGTTAGGGTCATCCAAGGAATCACCCGGCAACCGAAAACTATCAAAGGCATTTGGTCATTCCTTGGACACACTGGCTACTATAGGAGATTCATTGAGAACTTCTCCAAGGTTGCCAAATCGTTGGTAGAGCTAACAAAGAGGGACGTACTATTTGAGTGGACCAGGGAATGTGAACGAGTATTCCAAGCTCTAAAATAAAATCTTGTAGAAACTCCCCTTCTACAAGCCCCTAACTGGTCTAGACCATTCCATATAATGATTAACACATCCAATTATGCTTTAGGAGCCGTACTTACATAGTTAGATAACCAAAAACTCCCTTACTACATCCATTGTGCAAGTAGAAGTATCGCTAGTGCACAAGTTAATTACACAACTACAAAGAAAGAACTAATGGCTGTAGTGTTTGCATTGGATAAGTTTAGGCACTATGTGTTAGGTTACAAAGTGTTCATCCATACAGACCATAGTGCAATCTAGTTCCTCATGAACAAGCCAATGGTTAGCCCTCGTATTATACGGTGGCTGGTAATCCTATAGGAGTTTGATCTAACAATGATCGATTGAAAGGGCATCGAGAACGTAGTTTTTGATCATTTATCTCGGTTGCGCTGGGACAGCAAAGAGGATGAATATGTAATGTCTGATCATTTTCCTAATGAAGCCCTCTTTGCCGATGTAGTAAATAATCAACCCATGAGGGCGAATTGGTATAATAGCATTCTCACCTTTCTCCTTACCCAACAAACCCCACTGGAGCTTGATTTTAGGAAGAAACAACAATTTCTTCACAGAGCTAAGTACTTCATGGAGATCAATGGAAAACTTTACAAAGTGTGTCCTAATGGCTTGATTCGATGGTGTGTACCTGAGGTGGACCAACTGAGAGTTCTCCAAGATACTCATGAGGGCCCTTGTGGGGGTCACTATGCGGGGAGGTGAACGACTGTTAAGATCCTGCTTGCAGGATATTACTAGCCAACATTATTTCAGGATGCCCATTAATTTGTCCAATCTTGCGAGCGCTGTCAACGTGATGGGGGAATGATTACTAGAATGGAGGGTTTGCAAAAATGGATTCAACCTTTAGAACCCTTCAACATTTGGGGGATAGACTTTATGGGGTCCATTACACCAATGTCCAATGGAAAAGCTTACATTGTAGTTGCCATAGACTATCTAATGAAATGGGCTGAAGTAGCTGCAGTTATAGATTGCACATCATCTACAGCTGCACGATTTGTGTAACAACAAATCGTAAATAGGTTTGGTGTGCCACGTGCACTTATTTCGGATAATGGAACACATTTCATAGGTGCAACTTTTCAAAAGTTAATGCAACGCTTAGGGGTTGAACATAAATTGACTACACCTTATCACCCCCAAGCTAACGGACAAACTGAGGTTACCAATAGGGAGATCACTAAAATATTGACAAGGACAATTAGCAAGTATAGGCGAGATTGGAGCACTAAACTGAATGATGCTCTTTGGGCATGCCACTCCACTTAGAAACTCCCTATAGGCTACTCTCCCTATGAGTTAGTGTACGGAAAGCTTCCAACGCTTCCAATTCAAACCAAGCTCTGTAAACTATCAATGGCTTGTGACCTCCATCTCGATCTTGATCTAGCACAGAAACAAAGGCTGGAAAATTTAAACGTGCTAGATGAAAACTAATTAGTGGCCCTATCATCAAATGAGTTGTACAAGGCATATAACAAGCAACGTCATGACTTGAAGATTAGAAAGGTTAAGTATCAACCAGGAGATAAGGTTCTCTACTGGAATCCCACACATNATTTGAGGCCCTCAGTTCCTTTTTAAGTTTTTATTTTACACATTTTTTTTTCAAATTTCTTTAACTTTTCTTATTTTTATTTTGCAATATCGTTTATACTTTTTCATTTCTTTGTGTGTTTGTTTGGTTTTTTAGGTTTGTCACCTAATAAGTGCTCCGAATGGTGGTATGAATTGTATTCTATTGATTGCTAATGTTTGGCTTTTACCTTTGAGTTATAATGATGATACTAAGGTATGGTTTTTTTGATATAACAGGTAATGAGTCCACATCATCCATGCATTCATAAATTTCTATGGTCTCTCTTGGCTTGGAACTGTATAGTCCCTTTCTTAATAATAAAACTATTAACGGACCAGTGACTGGGCATTTCTCAAACTGGGGAAGGACTCAAGGACTGAAAAGGGTATGACTTCAAGGGGATTTGATGCATTTGTGCTGGCCATTCTCTTGAGTTTTTGGATGTTTTCTTCTTGAGTTTTCCTTACCATTCTGACATTGCTCCATTATCGGGAAGCTGAGCTAATAAAAATAATAAGTCTTTGCATGGTGTGGTTCTTATGCAAAAAACAAAAAAAAAGAAAAGAAAATAAAAAGAAAAAGTGATAATTCAAAGCACATCCCTTAGAAAAAATAATCATCTGGGCTACAAGCACTAGTTATGGAACTGAACAAACATATTCCCTCTAACTAAGGCCCTTTCTCGCTTCCTACTTTTCCCTTTCTTGTTTCCTCGGAATGGTGGTGACTCTTTGGTAGAAGAATTCCTGTTACTTTAGGTGGATGGATTGCCCAAGTGTATTAATGCGAAGTCACTGGATGTGGATTATTTGAGGCTGGATTTGGAATGAGATCTACTAAGTTACATTAACCATACATACACAAGGGGCTGTACACCACCTTGTTCTTGGGACTCCATTCCATTCTCTTCTCTCTTCCTCCCATTATTCTTCCTCCACTTTCCACCTCATTGCTAGTTGTATTAGTAGTCTATATGATGGTTGATGCATTGTTTTCTTTTTGGTAAATTCTTGTGGTTAAGACTTTAACTCTTACTTCCGAATGACATTTTCAAAGCCTATGGACTCTTTGAATGTGGGTTTGTCAGGGCATAAAGGGCATGAACCTGCTTTGGGGAGGACCCACTGGCATTCATATTTGGTGCATCAGTTAACTTATTTCCCTTAAACATTTCTGCAATCACCATTTGTTTTGTTCATTACCACCTTTGACATTCATTTTATCCGCATTTCCATTGTTTCTTTTTCTCCATCTTTCTTATTTCTATCTTTTTCCATTCTATCACTACTGGAGGATCGCTCTTAGTCATGGGGGTCCTGGTCCAATTTTTTCAATTTTCTCCTAACCCCTACACCTTGGGTAGTCACCAATGTTATATCTCCAGAATTCGTATTAATCATATCACAACTCAACCAATGGACTGTACACTGAGGCAAGGTATCAATTGCATTATGATTTATTTATCCTTGCTAATATGAGACTATGTTGTGTGTAGATGACAATCATACAATAATGGACTGGACCTAGAGGAAACACTTAAGATGGACTAGTGTTGAAATAGTTATGTAAGGAACAAGATTGATGGTGTGGTTATGGATGGACAATGGAAGGCGCAATCTTGGCGATGGCAACAACACACCTTCTTCTTTTCTTCTCTCTCTTCTCTCTCAGTTGCCAAAAAAGGCTGGACATCAAATGTGTATAGTGTTCACTCTTGTGGTCATGAACACTAATATTGCCATGTATTATGATGCTGATCCGTTCACGTGTCACCCCATTCACCATTAGTGTCATTCAAGTCAATAATCCCATACTTCCCAATATTTTGTAAGGAACTCAAGGACACGTTTTCATCTAGTCATGGGGGTATGATGAGCCGCAATATCACGTATGCGATATCGTGTCCTGCCTCATCTTCTATAAATAAGAGGTAGCGCCCTTTGTTTCCGATAGTTAGACTTAGACCCTTAGCCAAACTCTTGTAGTTTTACCATTCTAGAGTTAGAATAGTTTCTGTGTGCCCGCAGTAGGAGTCATAGAGTGAATGGATCTTTATTCAAGCAAATTGTACCTGAGCACACATTTGTATACGACAATAAAGATGAACTTTATTATAAACCTTGCAGCATGAGGATTAAGCTAATGAGTAATTAATTATTGTTGAATGTTTAATGATTTTCTAGTTAATTAATCTATCTCTCAACCTTTGACTCTCTTAGTTAAGTACACTTAGTACGACCACTTCGAACATGCGTGTAGCGCTTGGTAACCCATTTACGACTAGCGTTTGGTAATCCCAGTAGTGTTGCACTAGTTTAGGATGTGTACGAAAAGTGGGAATAGATACTGGTGTTAGGAACAATTAGAACTTAGTTAGTGAATAGTTAATGTAAGTTAGTCACTTAGTTCTCTTTACCTTCCATTATTAGCATAAGAGATTAAAAAAATAAAAGCTATAAAAATTCATATACCTCAAGCTTACTTAAACCATACAACCGTGACAATACAAGTAAGTTTGGGAAGACAACGATTGATTAACCCTGAGTGTTCCATTAAGGTGAGTAAGCACTTACTCCTTGGAGTTCGACCGGATTGTGCGTGAAACACTCATATTCGTATGGTTGAGTGTAGGGGTACCTCACCACTCATCAGGTATCATTCTTAGAGTACCACTAGAAGCACATGTGATGATGCTTGAAGGTACTCCTTTAGCTAATGACTAGGTCCATAACTTGAATGCAAATAATCAATTAATTATTTATTTTCATAAAATTATTATGTGTATTTCCCTATTAATTTCAGTCACATCTTGCATGCAGAACCCATTACGACCACTGTAAGGTATTTTAGATTTTACTTTTCCAATTCTTTCTAACTCCATCCCTTCTCACTATCATGCTACAATTATGAATTAATGATCTTGTCTAGCATAGAGTAAGATTTTGACAATATTGGTCATATGTATTGGAATAAGAACATGATCTAGAGTTAATTTCTAAGGTGCTCATGGACACCTTTAGAAGTATTTATACAAAAGCATTATGGGTAAGAGTCTACTTTATGGATGACCTACTTGTATAATTGTTGGGAAATGATCCTAAGAATCAATCTTGCTATCCAAAGCATCATGGGTACCTACTCTAACTTTATGCATTGTTAATAGACCTACTTCTCATTTGTTTTTGATAAAATTTTAATTAAATTTTCATAATTTTCTTTGAATATCCTCATTTTTAGTCAAGGTTGAACCTTATAAGACATATACTTCATGATTTCTAGTATTCCACACATAGTGCAGCCCTTAGGAAGCTGCAAGATCCCATAGATGTGCAAAAGTTGCAAATTTTTGGGTTCAAATATAAGGGAAAATTGACTTTATATGTCCTACAATATATGATATCACAAGGCATGTGATGTTGCATCTACGATATCATAGTTATAAAATCTCTAAATATCCAACATGCCCATCCATTTTTTCACATTTTTCTCATAATGTATAGAGAGTTCTTATTGTTTCCAACACCTAGAGCCTTTCAAGCACACTATCTTGTGTTTCAAATATCTAATTTTATTCATTCAAAAGCAATTGAGGGTTTCGAGAGTTGAGCTCTTTATCTTGGGGGTTACTAAGGCATAATTTGAAAAAGTTTCTAACATTTCTATTTTTAAATTTTAAGGTAACTAATCTTAAAAATAATAAAAATGAAGTAAACCTTAATTTGTAAACTAACATTTTAGTTACCTTTGGGCATAGCTAATGATATGTCATAATTGCCTTGCACTAAAGTTATCATAATTTTTGAATTTTAGTCAAACCAAAGGATTAATAAGGGTTATATACTGATGTTTGATCCTTAGGTGATTGTACATGGTACCAAAGTCTATCCCCTAGCCTAACAGGCCCCAAGATGGGAATGGACAAGAATGATAATGTGAAGGAGACTAGCTATAGTAGTTTAGAATTGGTAAATAAGGGTAAGAGAAGCAAGATGTAACACCCCTATTAATTATATATAGAATCCTATAAATAACTAATAGAGCTGTTACAAAACCCCAAGGATTTGGATTTAACCTTGATTTACTAACCCAAAGGAAGCAGTAAAATAATTAAAAATTATTAATTGAGAGCATAAATATAGTAGAGCAATATAGAATAACAAAATTTTATATAAATTGACTACATAATTAAATAAAATTTATTTAAATAAGAATAGAATTTAGCATAGCTACAAAAATGGAGATGTTGAAAAGTTTCACTATTTGCATCATAAAATAGTATACAAAATAATGATCCTAACAACCCTTGTTTCACCTCAACTGGACATTTGGAAATAGATATATTTGAGTTTAAATTTTACTAATTAATTATTGAAATTAAAAATCATAAAATATTAATATTAAAATTTTCCAAACATATAGCACACTTTGAAATGAAAAACGTTTCTTGCAATCTCACAATTCCAATGAAATAGATGGAAAATTCATATTTATCATACTTTATTATTTATTTATAAAAATAGGTACATGGTTCAGGTAATCCAAAGTATGCAAGGTTTCTATTTTAGAAAAATAAAAAATATGTAGAAATTATTTTTCAAGTTGAGAGGGTTCATCTTGTACAAAATTAATCAATCTTTCATCCTATGTCCCTCTTCCAATGCTTCCTTGTCTATTTTGGGATCTCTCCATCAAATTGAGCATAAAGGTTATTAGCCAAAATTCTCAGGATATGAGCTTGGTAGATGTTTCCAATAAAAGATGAAAAAGGTTGTAATGTTCCAAAATGCAATAAATTTTCTTGAAATCTAAATAAAATCCAAAAATCCAAAGGAAATATATATATTTTAATTATTTAATACTTTAGGATCCAAAGATAGTAAAATCAAAGAAAAAATGTATATTTTAATCAAACATTTCTAAGGCTAGATGTTGGTTATCCTCACTGCCAATTGAAGTCACCAACAGATAAGGATCGAGAACTTAGAAAGGGGGGATGAACAAGTTCCCAATTAAAATTGTACCTGTCACACAAAAACACAAACTTTTACATGGTTCCCTAACTTGGGTGCTTCACACTTGGAGGGTAGAATTTGTGCACACCTTTGGACTTTGTTTCTTAATCAAATGTGGTTTGAAGGGCACCACTTCTTGTACAAGCCCTAAGCTCTGCACTAAAGTGTTTTGTCACTATGAAACCACTCAATCTTGCAAGGTTCCAATAAGCTTAGAATTTATTTTATACTTCCTTATATATTTTACTTTATTTTGGTGTGACTATTTTGTTATTTTTTCTAATAAAAGTGTTTTATTACCACAAGACATAGTGCCAATGTTGCTATTTACTAATGGTGGTTTATGCTTAATATTTTAATTGCTAATGTTTGGTTTCTATTTTTGAATTCTAATGTCTGATGACTAAGGCATGGTTTATTTTTCATGGAATAGGTAGCGAGTCTATGACATCTGCCCATCCACAAACTCTATGGTTTTTCTTGTTTTGGAAATTTGAGGTCCCTTTCAAATTTGTGACCTTGGTAGTTTTCAAAATTGGGAAGGATTTAAAGATTTGCACAAGGTGTGACTTCAAAGGGACTGAATACTCTTTGTGCTCTTCTACTTGTTCAAGTGCATGAGTGTTTTCATGGACTTCTTACTATTCTACATCATCCAATACTAGGAAGTTGACATACATCTTTGCATGGTGCGGTTCCCATTGAAAAAGAAAAACATGATGGAAATTCAAAGCACATCCCTTAGACAAATAAATGAGCTACAAGCATAGGTTATGGAACTAGAAAGATATGTTACCCATGTCTGAAGGTCCCCTCTAACTAAGGCTCTATCTTACTTCTTGCTTCTATTTTCTTCTTTTTATGGAATAGTGGTTGTTTTGTGGGAGTACTCTTGTGTCTTGAGGAAGTCACTGAAAGTAGTTGGTTTTGATCTAGACTAAGGATGGGTTTTCTTAGGTCATTTTAAACACAAACTCCACAAGGGACTTCTTGTGACCTTGATTTGCGACTTCATTCTATCCTCTCAATCATTGATGAGTGGCGAGGTACCCCTACACTCAACCATACGAATACGAGCATTTCACGCACGATCCGGTCGAACTCTACAAACGGGCTAGTTGTGGTATCTAGACAGTTACTCGTAGGTCACAGTTTTTTGTCTTCCCACTTGGACTAGTATTAGCTTTCTTACGTATGATTTAGTCCAGAATGAGGTGTATGATGTGGTTTCTAACCTAGTGCTACTCCTAGAGGCAATGGAAAATATCTTTAATTAAGCTAAGAGGAAAAGGGAGAGAGAATCTAAACTAGCCTAAGTGTGATGAGCATCCATTCCTTAATCATCCGTACACATCTTGGACCTTGTGCACAACTACCACTGGGATTACCAAGCGCATGGCCTAGGTATGCTACTGGGTTACCAAGTAGTCACACTTAAATGCTTGTGATCAAGTCGTACTCATTCCGCATTACTAAGAGATAAGGGTAGAGAGATATTAACTAGGAAAGTAGTAAATAGTAAATAAATAAATAAATAAATAAATAAGCTAAGTGAATGCTGCAATGATGAAGTAATCTCGATCTTTATTTCTGATCATGTGCGTGTCCAAGAACGTCACACTCGAATAAAGGATGCTGTACAATTACAATCACCACACTGTGGGCATGCACTAGGAGAGAAGGGTTGAGAGAAGAACTACTTAAACTTAAACACTTAAAAGAAATGCTGAAGACTAAGAACTAACTCCTAGAACAAGGAAAGCTACCTCTTATTTATAGAAATTAAGGCAATCCGCAATATCGTGTACATGATATCGCAGGGTGGATGCGATATTGCGGCTGTGATATTGCGTACGCAATATTGCTGATGTGATATCGCAACTGTGATATTGCGTATGCGATATTATTGATGTGATATCATGGCTGTGATATCGAGTGATGAGTGGCGAGGTACCCCTACACTCAACCATACGAATACGAGCGTGTACACGCGATCCGGTCGAACTCTGCAGACTAAATGCCTTAACGCCACAAGAAACACTTGGGGTTAATCATTCGTTGTTTTCCCAGGCTTGCTTGTATGTGTCACGGTGTATGGTTAAGCAAGTCCGAGGTATATGATTTTTTTTGGTATTTTTCAGTTTATCTCTTAAGCTATGAGGGAAAGGGTTGGGAAACTAACTAACTCTAACTAATGTCCTAAGTCTAAATTAACTAGCGTCAGCATCCATTCCCTCTTACCGGACACACCCTGAACTATGCAACTGTGGCCCCTAAACGTTAATCTTTACTGGGATCACCACACGTAACGCACGTGCTCAAAGTGGTCATACTGAGGCACCTATTTAGCTTAAGTGTGATAAGCAGCCGATTCCTTGGCTAGCCGTACACACCTGTAAGTGCTCGTAGCCAAGTTGTACTTATGACATGTTCTAGTCTAGCGATGAGTAGCTGATTCCTTAATTAGCCGTACACATCCGTAGATGCTCGTAATCAAGTCGTACTCGTGCGCACTAGGAAAGCAATAAATAACAATAAAATAAAACCATGTACTGCAAGGTTTATCCAATCAAGTTCGTCTTTATTGCAGTACACAACTTGTGTTCAGGTTACAAAGTTGCTTGAATAAAGAGTCGTTCACTCTAGGACTCCTACTGCGGGCACATGGGAAATTAATCTAACTCTGGAGTGTTCAAACTGCCAAAGCTTCGCTACTTCTAGCCAGGATTGGGAAATGAAGGGGGTGCCGCCTCTTATTTATAGATATGGCGACGGACCACGATATCGTGTATGCGATATCACAGGGAGAGACGTGATATCGCAGGGGATGCGATATCGTGGTGGCCGCGATATCGTGTACGCGATATTGTGGCACTATGGTTGTCGCATCTCATCATATCCCCATGAC
Organism: Gnetum montanum; assembly: GCA_015680685.1. NCBI lineage: Eukaryota > Viridiplantae > Streptophyta > Gnetopsida > Gnetales > Gnetaceae > Gnetum > Gnetum montanum. Next base: position 39,833 of record MNCI01022972.1, on the reverse strand, counting down.
TGAATGAAAACTCGTCCTCGAGTTCCTTACAATGATATCAGGTAGGTATGGGATTATTGAGGGGGAATGGAAGTAATGGGATGACATGTGAACGGATCATTATTACAAGACCTGACACAACTGGTGTTCATGACAACAAGGGTGAACACCTTATTACAATGACATCAGGCCACAATTGGCAGCTGAGAGAAAAGAGGAGAGAGAATAGAAGAGAAGAAGAGAGAAGAGTCTTGCTGCTGCCAACGCCTAGATTACGCCTTCTATTGTCCATTCGTAAGCGCATTATCCATTCTACTCCTTACATAGCTGCTTCAGCGCTGCTCCATTCCAAGTGTTTGCTCCAGATCCATTCCGTTGTTGTATGATTGTCATCTACACACACAACACAATCATATATTAGCAAGGGTAATTGAATCATTAAGTAAATAATACCTTGCTTCGGTTTAGGTTCGTTGGCTAGGTTGTGGTATGGCTGATATGGATCTGGGAAGATGTAGATGTAGATGATGACTACCGAAGGTGTAGGGGTTAAGGAGAAAAATGAAAAAATCCGGGGCATAGGAGAAAAATTGAAAAAGTAGGCCCCGTACCCCCATGACTAATCGCAAACCTCCGGTAGCATTAGAATGGAGAAAGAAAAGGAGTAAGAAAGATAGGGAAAAAGGACAACTATGGCATCAATGAAGTGGATGTCACAATGGTAATGAACAAAAGTAAAATTAATTGCAAAATGTGAAGGAAAAGAAGTTAACTAAGGTTCCAAATAGGAATGTCAGTGGGTCCTCCCTAAAGCAGGCTCATGCCCTTAATGCCCTAACAAACCCACATTCAAAGAGTCCGTAGGCTCTGGGAATGTCCGTTGGAACAAGAGTTAAAGTCTTAACTGCTAGAATTTACCAAAAATAAAACAATGCATCAACCACAATATATACACTCATGATACAACCAGCAATGAGGTGAACAATGGAGAGAAGGATGGAAAGAAGAGAAGTGGAATGGAATCCCAAGAACAAGGTGGTGTACAACCCCTTGTGTGTTTTATGATTAATGTGACTTGGCGAATCTCATTCCAACGCCGGCCCAAACCAATCACTTCCAATGACTTCGCATCAATGCATTTGGCGAAATCATCCACTTGGATAACAAGGATGCATCTTCAAAGAGCCACCACCATTCCGACGAAACAACGGAGAGAATGGGAAGCGAGAAGGGCCTTAGTTAGAGGGAACACTTTGGTTCCATAACTAATGCTTGCAGCCCAAATTTTATTTCATCTAAGGGGTGTGCTTTGACTCCTCACTTTCTCTTTTTTTTTTATTTTGTGTTTTTATGCATGGGGACCACACCATTCAAAGACTTTTTATTTTTATTTTCTCAGCTTCCAAAGAATGGGTAACGTCGGAACGGTAAGAAAATTCAAGAAGAAAACAACCAAGCACCCAAGTGAATGACCAACACAAGAACACCAAGTTCCCTTGAAGTCACACCCTTTGCAATCCTTGAGTCCTTCCTTAGTTCGAGAAATGCCCAGTCACCAGTTCGTTAAAGTTCTTATTAGAAGGGAACTGTACATTTCCAAGCCAAGGGAAACCATAGACTTTGATAGATGGATGGATGAAGTGATCTCATTGCCTACCATATCAGAAGAAACATACCTTAGTATCAACATTGGAACTTAAAGGTAAAAACCAAACATTAGCAATCAATGAAAAATAGTTCATCCCATCGATCTGAACACTTATTGGGGGACGAACTTACAGGGTGGATGACACACACACACATAAAAACTAGAAAAGTATAACGATGGTGTAAAACAAAAACAAGAAAGGTCAAAGGAAGTTGTAAAACAAAAATTAGAAAAGTTAAAGAAATTTGTAAGACAAAAATGTGTAAAAAAAAAACGTTGTAAAACAAAAATGTGTAAAACAAAAACTTAAAAGAACTGAGGGCCCCATATGGTTAGCATAGGTGGCCATCTCCCCCATGAGAGTTGTAAGGGAGAGATCCGAAGTAATGAGTGTTTGTTTGAATTTCTTAAAAGTGCCCAACTTCTCCCAATTGATGATCTTAAGTTAAGGGGTGGAAGTTGGCGATGCTCACGTTCCAATGTGTCTATGCCACGGTTGTTGGCATGAGTTTCCTCAGTTCATTCCATGCATATTTTTCTACTCCTACGAGAAGCTGTCAACCACGGGGTGTCTTTTACTTCTTTTGTGGTTGCTACATACAGGCATCTTTGTTGCATAGTTTCTTGGGCACACCTGTTACATGGAGACATTTCCTCCATGTCATCACCCGATGAATCACTGTATGTGATGCATGGAACTATCCTCTTCTCGATCTTTCCACATATGTTTATCTTAGAGATTTCCAAGGAAAGATCGCGGATCCTAAGGCATGCATCTACTGTGCTTAGCCATGCCCTTCCCATTATAATTGGGAAGTCCCCTTCGTTGTTGTTAACATCGATCACTAGAAAATCCACTGGGTAGGACCAACCACACACAGTGGTAATAACATCCTCCACCAATCCTAAGGGAATGGTGATGGACTGGTCCGCCAACTCTAGTTGAATATTGCTCTCCTTAAGTTGGGGCAGGTTCCAGGCGTGATACATCTTTCACAAAATTAAGTTGACTCTGAAACCTGAGTCAAGAAGAGCTCGATGTGGTGCATTTCCAGTGATCTGCAAATAAATACAGGGACTCCCAGGGTCAGTTAGTTTCCTGGGAAGGTGGCCTACCTTGATCTAGTTAGTTATGGTATGTGTTAGCATAACCATATGCGTTACACTCCTTTGGACTGAAGGGTGCTCCGAGGTGTTAGATGATGGAGGCATGTACATGGCCTCAACCGCTTGTTGTTGCGAGAGTTTGTCTGGGCTCCTAGTTCTGAAAAAGGGTCTCTTCTTTGTACAGTTGTTGCTAGAACTAGTACCCAGTTGGATATTTACACTCTAAATATTTACAGCTCTCGCAGCGTGACATTGCTGCGGTTGAGGAGGAAGTTCCCCTTGCATTATTGGAGCAGGAGGTGTTATGGGAACTACTTGAGGTGGAAGAAGTGCGGTTGGATGAGGAGGATGGTGTGGATATGGAGTATCTCCCAGAGGAAAAGGAGTCCTTCTGAAGTACTCCCGAGCTTGGTAGTGACGGTTGGGGGTTGCGTGACCCATAGAGTCACTTGGAGAAATTAGTTGTTGCACATAATATCCATAAGGATTGGGCTGCCGGTAAGGGTATTGCTGTTTTGGCAATGGCATCCCCCATGACTGTGGGTATTGCCATTGCTGATGCTGTCCGATGGGCTGAGGTGGAGTTCCACTTAGGTAATACGTTAGTGGTTAGTGGAACTGCCTCGGGTTACCTTGTGGATAAGGTAATCTTCAGGGTGTTTGCCGTTGATTAAGTCTTGGATTTAGCGCATACACCCCAGACTCCTGCAGATGTGAGATAATTGGGCAACATCCCTTAGGATGGTCATAGTAGCAGACCTCACATACACTATCATCGTTTGAATCAAAATTTACAGCCTAATCGGAGATAGGAATTTTTCCCTTACCCTTGTTATGTGCAGGGCTTAAGTTTCTCCGCTTGGTTTTGCCTTTGTCACTCCCTTGCTCTACCTTCTTCTATGATTTTTAAGACTGTTTCTATTCTTGAGTCTAAGGAATCCCACATTTGGTCTACCTTAGCCGATACCTCGGTTGTTAACTTTTGGATCGGCATGGTTTTCCGGTTCACCAACTCTTCGAGTGGTGACTCATCCTCCTCATCACAGAATTTCACTCCCTTCTTATGAAGGGAGGGATCGCAGTTGTATTCTTCCATACTTTCTCTCTTTCCTAGCTCACCCTTTTCTTGTGCTACTTGTTCCAACAAGCTTTCAACTTCATGGGCTCTTAGTTGGAAGAGTCTCCCTTGGGCGTAAGTCCCAAGAGTTCTTCTCGTTTCATTTCTTAGCCCATCCACGATGTGGTGAAGTTGATCCCGCTTAGCGTACCCATGGCCCAGGCAACGATGTAGCAGTGTATAGTAATG
>MNCI01022972.1:0-34061 GCA_015680685.1 Gnetum montanum | reverse complement strand
CCGCGATATCGCGTACGCGATATCGCAGCACTATGCATGTCACGTCTCATCATCGAGGGTCTGATAACTGGGCCTGATTGACCATATCTTGTATCAGGGCTCCGATAACAGGGCTTCGATAAGTAGGCCTAACAGACCATGACTCATCATACCCCCACAATTGAATAACAACTCATCCTCAAGTTAAAGAAAGTGACGAACAAGTTCAATTGATTACATAGTGGATAGGTATGGGATTATTAATTGGCTAGGAATTTATTCATGCTGCAGTATGAAGTCAGAACAAAATTGAGACACAACACAAAAGAAGATCCTATGATTACAAAATTGGATGAAACTCATGTAATTCCTGGTGGCGGTGGCTAGGTGTCTTTCCCTTTCCTTGTGCTCCAGGTCTTAGGATTTGATGGCATTGAATTTTGGCCTGAAGTTTCTCCTCTTGTAAGGCCTTGAGTGCCTTGGTGTGCATGTAAGTTTGCGCTTGTGCCATAGAGGCATCCCAATTAGCCTTCTCTTTTTCTTTCGCCACCCTTTTATTCTCTGTCAATAGTTTATTAAGTTGCTCAGTTCTGAAAGTGACCAGATGGTTCTGAGCAACCTTTGGCCCTGTATTCGGAAGGTTTAATACTTTCAAAATGGCTTGAACAGAGAAATCAATAGTCACACCACAATTGTTAACCATGGTGCCTTCTTCTTTATTGTGCCAAAATTGGTACGTTTCCCCTAAGTACCAAACACCGCTTTTAGAGAGGGTAGGCCATAACAGGGACCTTGTGAGGTGATCCCTAATGGCCTCCAGAGCAAACTCTACAAACGATTCAAAATTTAATTCCAAAATCACTGTAGTGAATGTGGACCTTTCATGGATAGCCTAAACATAATCCTGGGACAACGTGAGATGTTGTCCTTGTTCAAGCACTACAACAGCTCCTCCTTTTGCTTGCCTTGATTGTACAATAGCAGGGTCTTCTTGGTGGATACTAAATGATTGTTCCTCCTGCTTTACATGTTGTTCAACAGGAACTTGTCCTTCACCTCTCCTAGGTTGTTTGATCGCACCTTGAGCAGGACCTTCCTGTTGTCTACATTTCGGGGCCATCTGCAATCACATGGGGCCAATCGTTAGCAAGGTTGTTACCAAAGTTAGGTTATACCTTACTACTTTCCTTAATAGATTTACTTTATTTCCATGTGATGTTAATTATTGGAAGAACATGTCCCCAAAATATTATAATGTTGAGTCCTCTTTGCTTAGGTGGTTTCCAAATTTAATTTTCTGGTATAGCTAAGGGGATGAAATTGTTTTTACAACTAATTACATTTTATTTGTAATTTTACAACTAATTACCCTTAAAAATGTCCTTCGGGTGATGATGAATTTCAAAAAATTTATGCACCATTTGGCATGTGCCCCTCCCCCATGACTAAGCTAAACACTCCAGGTTCAAGTAGGTTCAAAGGGAATGAAAATCGGAGTACCAGCGAGCGAGTTATGGATATGAAAGCAAGGGATGCGCAATCACGAGTCATAGAGAGGAATTTGAAAAACTTCCCCTGTGTGAACAGTTGCAAATGATGTTGATTAGCACAAGGGGGTCATGTATATATATTTTCATCGAAGTTANATGATGTGCAGAAGATGGGTCATGAGTGCAAATTACAAAAATTATGCACGTGGGTCCTCCCCAAAGTAGGTTNNNNTTGAATCGGAGGGATAGTAATAAGGGAAAGAAAATTTTTGGCAATATGCTAAGGGTAACAGATGATGTGCAGAAGATGGGCCATGAGTGCAAATTACAAAAATTATGCAAATGGGTCCTCCCCAAAGTAGGTTCCAACCTTTAATGCCCTTGCGTAACCACACTTAAAAGTGTCCGTGGGCACTTGAAGGGTTAAATGTAATTCGCATTGGTTCCACAAAACAGACACATGTAAATATCACCAGAATGAGGTAAGAATTCTATGCTATACGAGACACGAGCAACAATTACATGGACAATGAGATGAGACGGGGCATAGAAGGGACTGTAGAGATTGGGACATGAGGTAACTGACCCAAGGCACAATGAATCCTGTGTGTAAAGCATGATTAATGTGCCATTAACTCGTTGTTCTAAGATCAGGACCAAGTCTATTCCTTTGATCAATGACACCGCATTGTTTCATCCCATGATGAGCAACTATGAGAGTACCACAACAACAAGGCGTATGATCACTTGGCATTTTGTTCAAGGGAGGAGTGATTTTTTTTGTGGTAGTTCCTTTGTTTGTTTTTTTTTATTCTCTTTTTTTTTTCAATTGCTGAATCCGGAGAAGCTGCCAACCTTTAGGCATGGCTGCATGTCTTTCCAGTGGGACCTCCTAGAACAACATTGGATTTTCAAGTGCCTTTTGATTACTCTTACTCCCATTTTGCATTAGATCTACAAGGATCTTAGTACAACCATATTGCATGATAACTCTCACAGACATTACCAAAGAGAATTCACAAGTCCCCTTGATGTTACACCCTAATCATTCCCTATTGGTCCATCCTTCTTCATTCTAGGTACAATGAACATGAAATTAATTTTAAGTTTTAAGAATGTCAAGAATATCACTGTACCCTTGATCAGAACCTCTTATTTGTAGAATGGATGAGTGGGTGTAATGGGCTCACTGTCCATATAATTGATCACTTGAGACTCGATAACATAGAACACACCTCAACCAACGAGCCACATGAGTGTTTTATTCGTAGATGAGATTACTTACAAAAATGTAAAAAGACAAAAAGACAAAATAAGAAATTGAAAAGTGAAAAACTGGAAAACAAAAAATTGTAAAATTAAAGAAAATAAAAAATATTTATTAACCCTGCTTGTATTTTAGAATGGGGGATATCCCCCATAACTAAACGGTTGAGCATGGAAAGGGTTAATGAATGAAAGATGAGGATCCTTGCATGTTGGAAATATTGGAACCTAGTCATACTTACCCCTTTGGGGTTCACACACTTAATTATAGTAAGCATAGTGGGGCAATTTATAAGATGTAGTTTTCGGATAATGAGTTGACCCACTATGATAATTGGGACCGTTAGATGGTATGCAAGGATCAGGATGTTGTCCTCCATGGTTGTCTTCATTAGGCCGTATGGTTGTTGGAGTGTTAATTGGTGGCCTTGATGAAGTAACATGAGGTGTTGGGTTTGAAGAGAAGGATGCACCACAGTGTTGGACTTGTGCTGAGTTAGAGGATGCAGTGGCCTTGGAATTGTGTTGTCCCTTCCTAGGGTCATTTCTAAGGAAGGGATGCCTTCGATGTTGCTGAGGTCTCTCATTGCTGTTGGCAATAGTAGCACACATAACGTTCGAGGGTTGTTGTTGTGGTGCAGACACCTTAGGAATAGTTGTTGGCAATGTAGAAGGAGGGAAATGATGAGAATGTTGAAAATTAGGAGAAGTGTAAGGTGCATAAGGAAATGGTTGTGTTGAGGACATGTGTTGATAGTATTGAGGAGAATGATAATGCCGTGAGATAGAGTATGTTGGCCCAGTTGGAGAAACAGGGTATTGAACTAGATAAGCATTTGGATTCGGATGATATGAAGGGTGTCTCTAGTTTAGGGGTGGCTTCCCACACGATTGGGATTTTTGCCACTGTGATCGAACACAATATCTTTGTACGAACTCTAGGTGTAACGTGTTTCCTCAATGCTCATATAAATGTAACAATATTGGGCATTGGCCCTTGGGATGATTGTACAGGAAAATGTTGCATTTATACGTATGATTGGAAGTTGAGCTCTTATTTCCTTCATCCCTTCTTTCCGATTTTCTAATGATATTTTGTCCTATTTCTTGGGTTGTCAAAACTCTATCTCCAATAATATTGATATATTTCCCACACTTTTTACACATCCATTCCAGCCTCTTATTGATCTTTGCCTTAATTTCATGTAATGATTATTATACTAGCAAAGATGGTTCTTCCTCCTTAAGAGTGGTTGATTTCTCCTTTTTGTGATTATGGACCTTTGTTAAGTTGAGACTTTGGTCCCGTTGATGTTTTTCAACACTCTCCCATCTAGCCATTTCTCCTTCTTCTTTTGCTACCATGTTAATAAGCTCTTGGACTTGATGGATTTGTAGTTCATATAGTTGACCTTGGGCATACATTCCTAAGGTCTCTTTTGTTTCATCATGAAGCCCATCAATGATATGGTACATTAGCCTTTCCTCAGAGAACTTATGGCCTGGAAAATTGTTTAACAGTGCGTAATATCTTTCTAAGGCCATGTCCAAGGGTTCATGTTATGCTTGTTTCCACTCTTGGATTTGTTTCCTCAAGGCTGACACTCTTGCGTAGGTTTGATATCTTTCGCTAAAGAGTTCTATCATTGTTGGCTAGCATTGTATTGAATTTGGTTTTAATGATTTATACCATACTTTTGCTTGGCCAACGAGTGTCATAGGAAAGAGCTTGAGTTTTTGCCAACCATTGTCAATGTTGTTCCATGTACAGGCATCGTAGAAGGCTTGTAAATGTTGTTGCAGATCTAAGTCATAGCCTCCTGAAAAATTAGGGAAGTTGTTTAAATCGAGCCTGTGGCTTTCTTTACGATGCCTACGGGAGATTCGAATAGCCTCTTTTATTTGCGTTAGGCTTGTAGTGGCCAGTAGGGGTTCATCATCATCAGGTAAGTTATGATTTCGTGCTTTGGGATGATGTTACCTTTGTTTATGTTTATAAGAAACCCCCACCTTGGGTTGCGTACTCCAATCTTCATTGTCATATAATTCGTTGGTTATCTAATGAATTTCCCCACTAGATGTGGCATTGTTATTATCTTGTAGGAGAGCCATGGTTGTGCAATTGTGTGTGAATTTATATGTGACTTTTTATAATTATTTCTCTCTAAAAGATATATCATTAATTCCTATACAGTGACCTTGTATGATATAACTAATCTAGATAACCGACACTGTCCCCAACAATGGTGCCAATGATGAGTGGTGAGGTACCCCTACACTCAACCATACGAATACGACTGTTTCATGCATGATTCGGTTGAACTTCGCAGACGGGCTAGTTGTGGTATCTAGACAATTACTCATAGGTCACAGTTCATTGTCTTCCCACTTGGACTAGTATTATCTTTGTTATGTATGGTTTAGTCTAGAGTGAGGTGTATGAGGTGGTTTCTAACCTAGTGCTACTCCTAGAGGCAATGGAAAATACCTTTAATTAAGCTAAGAGGAAAAGGGAGAGAGAATCTAAACTAGCCTAAGTGTGATGAGCATCCATTCCTTAATCATCCGTACACATCTTGGACCTCGTGCACGACTACCACTGGGATTACCAAGCGCATGGCCTAGGTACGCTACTGGGTTACCAAGTAGTCACACTTAAATGCTCATGATCAAGTCGTACTCATTCCGCGTTACTAAGAGATAAGGGTAGAGAGATATTAACTAGGAAAGTAGTAAATAACAAATAAATAAATAAATAAGCTAAGTGAATGCTACAATGATGAAGTAATCTCGATCTTTATTTTCGGTCATGTGCGTGTCCAAGAATGTCACACTCGAATAAAGGATGTCGTACAATTACAATCACCACACTGCGGGCATGCACTGGGAGAGAAGGATTGATAGAAGAACTACTTAAACTTAAACACTTAAAAGAAATGCTAAAGACTAAGAACTAACTCCTAGAATAAGGAAAGCTACCTCTTATTTATAGAAATTGAGGCCGCGATCTCGTGGGGTAGACGCGATATTGCGGCTGTGATATTGCATACGCAATATCGCGGCTAATGTGATATTGGGGGTCCGATAACTGGGCTTGATAGACCATATCTTGTATCAGGCATCCAATAACAAGGCTTCGATAATTGGGCCTGACAAACCATGTCTCATCAATCATCCACTTATGTTGTCCATCACTCACCTCACTATTGGTTTTCATGTTATGCTCGATGTCTTAGTTTGACTTGTTGGAATTCTTGGATAGATTTTTCTAGGTTGGCCTTAACTTTTCATAATCATTAATTGATTGTGGGGTCCATGGACTCCTTAGTTGAGGTTATACAAGTGCAAAAAGGACATGTGCCAACTATGGGGAGGACCTACTTGCATATCTCTTGGTTTGAATAGTTATATTCTTTATCTTAGACATTACTGCAATCATATCTTTTGTGTGCCCCATTGTGCATCCAACTTTGTGCTTCTTGAAATTTGATAAACTTTCATTCTACAACAATTTTCTCAATTTTTTGAACTTCCAAATCCTCTTCTACTATTTTCATCATGTTCGTGGCTTGTTGGGCTTTCGCCTAATCCCAGTTTCACTTTAAAACTCGTATTTTTAAAGTTTCCTAAAGTCAATGGTGGGCAACAACTGCGTTGACTAGGAGATAGCTACGTTGACTAGGCCTAGTTAATGCAGTTGACCTTGCTGACTAGGCCCCATTGACACAACACAAAAAAATCTATAAATACCATTAAACACTTTGAAATTTTTATCATTTTCTTCACAATAAGAGAGGAATTTTTGCCATTTTTTAGAGCCCAAAACCTTCTAGAGCCCATAACTTTCCAACCATTTGTTCAAATCACTCCACTCCATTCTTTGTTCCTACAGCTACTGGAGGTAAGCTCTTCATTATGGGGGTTGTAAACCTTAAGGATCTAATGAGAATTTTTTGAAAATTTTTTTGACTCCCCACAAAGGGTTAATGAATACAATGATATTAAACCATTAATTTTTAAGAGTTTGACCCTTTCAACAACCTTTGGTATGCCTATAATGACTTATTAACATTAAAATACAAGCACATTAATGATTAAAATTAATCAAATCAGCCATGATTACAACCTAGCTAGGTGTAACCTTCTTAATGAGATAAAATATCCCAACTATTTCATGTTACACAATAATTGCTAACCTATGGTCATGTTGTGATTACATGTGGTGCTAAGATTGAAATGACCACAAGAGGGAGGACCATCTCAACAAAGGGAGAAATGACCTAGAGTTGGAAGGGGCCAGCAAGAACAAGTTGAGGAATAGACAGAGGAAACCCATGTAATAAGACCTCTTCAGGAGGAGACTAAACTGGAATCAGTTCAACAAATTTTCAAGGAAGAGGCTACAATAGAACAATCACAATGAGGAGAAGCACTAATACCAAGACTTGAAGTCACATTGACACAAGCCTACATCGACACAATCAGGCCTTGTGATGTCCAATGCTCAATTCTCCACTTTGGGCCATTCTTAGAGCATGCTCCAACATAGGTAAAGACATAGTTGCAAACCTCTCCCATGTGGCCAATCATCACTTCTAGTGGGGAGTGGTACATGGGAGAGACATACCTCTTCTGGAATAATAGAAAGGTAGGTTCCATTGTGAAGATCAAGGATATTCAAGTGTCCTACTCAGTTGAAGCCATCACGTAGGCTCTTGGGTTGCCTAATTTTGGGACACAATTGGTAGAACTATCTACACAAGCTGATCTAGAGGTGAAAAAGGAGTGGACCCACATTGGCAGAGTTTGGTGCACTCACATTGGTAGAGTGTATACTTCAAGATAGCAGCCTATCACCTTAATCTGATGGTGAGTCCTAGTAAGGTGACTACCTTCTTTGCTTGAGCATGTTCTACTCTAAGTAGGAAATTCTTGATGAACCTTCCATAATTAATCTATTTAGAGATAGAAAAGCATTTTAAAGAGAATGAACGTGGAAGGAAAACCCTACCCTTCCCATGTCTTATTAGAAAACTTTGCAAAAGGGCAGGGATAATTTGCTACACCAACGACATAATTAGGCATACTCCCATTACCTCTTGGTTCAAAATAATGAAGGATAAGATGCTTGTCATGTCTAAAGAAGAGGAGCAACAACCACCACCTCCACCACCTACTCAAGAAACAATGTTGAAAGCCCATGCTACCATTGAGTGCTTGCATAAAATTTGATAGCAACCCTTGCAATAGTGGGAGTAGCAAGTAGGAACAAGTGGTGGGGCTTCATTTGTGTACTGACCTACTATAAGTCACCTCAATGAATGTAGCTACCCATGAGGTCAAATACCAATGCTCAAGAGGTGATGATGTCTCTCTCTCAACACTATTTATTTCCATCAATCTCTAGGAATGTTGCTTCCTTTTTGAAGCACTTGGAGGAGGATGAGGGGACAACTGTACTGATGATGCAGCATCAAGGGCTAGAGATAACTGCAGAAATGGTTGCTGATCAAATCACTGAGGCATTAAATGCACTTGTAGTGTCTATACCAAATTTTTCTGCACTTAGAGATGTGTAGATGTCTACAGGAACTTTTAGTAGAAGATTCAATGTAGCCCAGCATGAAGAGTTGTTGGACTGATTGGTGGGGGTTGGGAAACTGATTCCAGACATCTTTGATTTTCTAGATAACATTATTGCAATCTAGTTGGAGTTGCTTAAAGGAAAGGGAAAATGTATTATCTTGGAAGAATAACTTGAAACAACTCAAGCACAAAACCAACACTTGGCCATGGAGGTTGCTGAATTATGTGCCCATTTTGCTGATCCCACACTTCTCAACCCTGCCATAATAAGAGATGAAGCTTTTCAGCATCTTTAGGAATGATTAAAACAAGTTGAGGAGGGAATGGTGATGGCTATCTTTAACCAGTCTATAGTTGAAGTAGAGACGTATTTAGTTCAAAATGACTTGGTTTAGATGCACCAAGAAAATGAAATGTTGACCACAAAAAACCATTGCCATGAAATGTTGATACACAAAAATAATAGATGTAAGAATTCATCCATTAACAATAGGAGTAGCTAGCTAGAGCAAATACACAATTGAGGAGATTGGCAGTAGAGAATTGCAATCTCTCTATGGAGAAAGTTCGAGCCTTGCACCAGAAATCTACCATTAAAATTGCTTCCTGGAAAAATGAAGCTCTTAAATTTGAGAGTTAAGAATCACTATAAAGACTAGGTTGGCTTGCAGAAGGAGGTGGATGAGAAACATATCCAAGTAACTAAGGCAAAACTGAATGAGGCCATCTAGCAACTCCAGTAAGGAAGAGAGGTGTGGTAGCCTATCATTGATGGGATAGATACCTACAACAAAGTGGAGATCCACATGAAGGATTTGAAAATTGAAGAAATGGTAAAATACATAGAACTGACCCATCTCCTATGCGCAAATCTAGTAATGTTGACTATTGGACGACCATGGTTAGAACTTGAAAAGTAGGTGGCTAGCTCATACTTGCTATACGAGGTTGAGTTCAACCATCATAAGGACATGAAGCAAAAGCTTGCGATGATAAACACTGAACTCAAAGTTCTCAAGGCAAGATTCACCAATCAATGATCAACTACCAAGAACCTAGTTAGGAGAATGAATGATTATGAGGAGCACAAAATGCAATCAAGGCATTTGACATCGAGCATAAATAATTTGTTGCCTAGTTCATCAATGCTAAGGATTTGGTCTTAGCAATATCATGCCCTTGGGATGTGCCCATTCTAGCCCACATTAGTGAAGTTGTGTGGATCATGCACAATTTGGGGAGTAAGGAAGAGAAGATGAAAGCATTGTTGGATGCTTTTCATCTTTCGCCAGAAGTTGCAATAGTGGTAGGATAGCTACAATAGCCTCACCTGCTGCATGTGCTTGAAGATTGAGAAGGTTTGTCAGAGCAACCACCACCTAGGACTGTGTGATCTTTTCAATTGTCTTCATGCCATCAGAGGAAGTGTTGTCTAGTTTTTGTTTAGTGTTTAATTTTGTGTTGTGAACACCACAAATTTATACTTTTGTGATCTGTACACCTGGGCACTTAGTTTTGTCATGTGCTAGTCAATAATCCCATACCCTTCCAATTTTGTAAAGAACGCAAGGACGAGTTTTCATTTAATCATGGGGCTATGATGAGTCACAGATTAGCTACGTTGATGAGGCCTCATCAACTGGGCTACATTGACTAGGCCTCAACAATGCAAGGCTTGTTCTTACCTATAAATACATGCCAACCTGCCATGTTTAGGGACATCTTGTCATAGTTGTAGTGAAGCTCTTGCAGGTTTTACATTCAAAAGCTAGAATATTTTCCTGAGTGATCACAGTAGGAGTCATTAAGTGTATGGATCTTTATTTGAGCACTATTGTACTTGAGCATGATAGTGTGTGCGACAATAAAGATGAGCTTTTTGATAAATCTTGCAGCATTCTGAATAGCTTAAATGTTTTATTCATGCATTTAATGATTCAGTTATTTATTCAATTTTTCTCAGTAATTAAGTTAACTAAGCAAGATAAGCTAAGTAATGATTAAGTAAACGCATAAGTATGACTACCTTGAGCATGCGTATGATGTTTGGTAATCCTAGTAGTGGTTAACGCTTGGTAACCTAGCAACATTATATGTGTTCAAGATGTGTATGACAAGTGGGATTAGATACTTATGTTAAAATTAGTTAAACAATAGTTAGCTAATTAGATTAAAGTAGACATTAAATTACTTTATTCTTTATCTTGTTTATTTCAACTACCAAAACCATAAAATATAAAATGATAAAAATCACGTGCCTCAATTACACTTAAACCATACCCTTGAGCTTCACAAGTGTAGTTGGGAAGATAATGAACGCTCTCAACACCTAGTTTACTTCCTAGAGAACAAGTGCATCGAAAAAATATAGAGTTCGCAGAATTAGATCGGATCATGCATGAATGCTTTGTAATTTGTATGGTTGAGCATGGGGGTACCTTTCACCACTCATCAAATAGTCGATAAGAATTGCAAACAATAGAACTACCAGAAAACATTTGACAATTTCAAGATTAAAATATTAAGGCAATAAACATTTTTTTAAAAATGAAGCCATTTCAAGTCAGCCCCAAAGTATAAAATATTTTTCTAGACCCTTTAGACTAAACTAGGTAATTTTATAAAGACATTACTATTAAATTGCTCAAAATGCTTTCCAAAGACAACATAATCTCTTATATGGCAACCAAATAGAAGTCTTGAATTGCGCAAAAATAGAGCTATAAGAGTAATCTAGAAAATCCCAAAATTAAATGCCAAGCACGATACTATCTAAACCATTATCTAAGTAACTAAGACAAAATGGAAAGAAAAGAACTTACAAGATTAAAACAAAGTAGTTGAATTGATACCTTTAGCAAACCATGCTTTACAATTTTCAATATATTTCTTCTTGATCCACCAAAAATCCCCCTTTGAAGCCTTTTTATAGTGGCTTGTGGGTAGTTAGAATAATGATAAGAGATTAAGGTGGGCTACAAATATCTAGGAAATTTACAAATATCTAGATGAAGTTATCACTTCTATAGGAAGTTACTAGAGAAATTCAAGCCATAATTGGCAAAAGTCTTCTTGGTAATGGGAAATTAAAATTAGCTACAAATATCATGGAGTTTTAGTTGTCAATATCATAGGAAATTACAACTTTCATGGGAAGTTTCAACTCCTATAGAAAATAAAATTATATTTGCCAAATGTCCATAAATCCCCTCCTTTTTCTTAAATCACATTATTTATTTATTATATATTTTGAACTTATAAATTCCTTAATAGCATGTAGGCCTAATCGGAACCAGACGCAGCATCATTTCTGTAATTGACCTAATCAGGGCTACTTGGGTTTGATCAATTTCTTTGCTCAGTTGTGATTCCAGTCATCCTAAGATGGGCACGGGAAGCAGCCTCCTTGTGCATTTTTCATGATCTGAACACCGGAATCGTAAACCTCGCCGCGAACCCATTTTTGCGGCAGGACGTTGCGGTTGAGGGAAGACCCAACTGCTGTCATATAAGCTTGCCAATTGGAAGAACTTGCCGCTGCCGCTGCCGCTTCCAGCGTTTTAATGTCGATTCTCATGCTCATGTTCAATCCCAGAAATTCACATATAATACGTTGGTATTTCACAACGATGGAGCCCTCTTTCATGAGTAGCTGCGTGATGTTGCCGGTGCGCGCCATGCCTTTGAAGCTTCCTGGTGTCAGCACGAAGTCAGTCCAGTTGTTATGTGTGCAATGGGTGGTTAGAACTTTAACCTTGCTTCTACTACATGTGCTTTTTTCTGTGCATGCAATCTGGTAGTAGGCACTGCAACCGACGCCATCATCTGTTGCCCCTTCTTCTCCAGCAATGGTGGCTCGTCCTCGAAAGTTCCGAATCCGGTGCCGACAGCACCCACTGAGTACGCCAACGAAGGTGTAAACGAGCTGCTCGGCCCCGCTGCGGATCCGACGTCGAAGGAGATGAATGATAGATTCAGTTGAAACTGTGGGTTTGTAGGTCGCCGAGAAACCGGGATACCGCTTCCACTATTGAAATCCACTGGTGGCACGTTGAATTCGCGAGAGCCCATGGATTGGTTTTTCTTTGTGGCGCTCACTTGAATCGCTCCGACATGAAACAAGTCATTGCAAGATCTAGAGAAATAAATTTAGGAGATGCTATTTCTTTCTCTGAAACTGTCTCCGTAGATGACGAACGGATTCGAGAACAGCTATTTGCAGGAAAATTGCTCAGGTCTTTTGACGCTCTCGAGCCTACCCCAGATTCGGCCAATAAAAAATCTGAAATCTTTAGATTCAACGACTCAGCTCCTTGAACTGGAATGCAGCAAGTTGAGTTCCTGGTTGATCTGAAAAGCTGCAAAAATATTGAGCCGGCACGAATGAATTCAAGGGTTTATATGGCCAAACTTGTTGCAAGTTCTAGATGCTTAGGCTTGTTGCTTTTCATTTGCAACTGCCCGGCACAATAACTTGATGTGGATTATGTATGGGCATTGAACCTGTAGACTTGTGATGTTGAGGGTGGTTTCGCTTATGAGTATCTCTTGCAGCCTTTACTCCACTCCAGACGGCAAAAACATTTCCTTTTCACATATTTTATGTAGATCTGCAGAATATTACAAAAAATGCTCCAATGGAACAGGCCTCTTGGTTGTCCCACAATATAACAGTTTCCAATTGTGTATATCAGAGTAAGATGCCTCTTCTATTTAGTTTTTTCAAAGTATCATTTAAATTCCTCTATACGCTTAACTGCCTCATGAGGGAGGTTCAAAGGTAAAGAGCCGTAGCTTGGCCAAGGATCAGCTGTTAAGACTATCACATTGAAATCAATGCTAAGACGTATTTGGGTATTTTTATTTAAATAATCCTCAAAAATTTCTTGATTATACTTTGCCTATAACCTTAAGGTGCATATTTGTTTCTAAATTCTCCATGTAATGTAAAATTTTTGGACATTAGAGGCAGAGCATCTCTCTTAAATCAACACAAAATGGATGATAAACACAATACCCTTCAAAGCTTGTTTCATTAAATGGCCTAAATGTGCAACAATTGTTGTTTTAAGTTTATTGTTATACGTGTATTAAAATAACATTAAATTGTTATTTTAATAGGATCGAGAATCAAAGCTAGAATTGCCGTTTACGTGAACTGAACCCACACCCTATCATCGGCCAAACCACCACATTAACTGTCGAGGCAAGGTAGAATAAAATAATAATAAAAAGTAAAAACAAAAAAAAAAACAAAAAAAGAAAAGGGAGTGGGAGGTTGTGGGTTTGATCCTAGTCCTCAATTTTGAAATTTCAATTATTAATTTTAAAAGATAATAATAATAATAATAATTGTTAGGGCCATGGCCCTAACCCCAACGGTTAGGACCTATGGCAATAAAGATCAAGACTATTTTATATCATTGTAGCATTACTTTAGTTCTTTTATTCTATTTTTCACTTGGCATAATTTTTCTATTTTCTTAGCTTAATCATTTACATTCCAAAGTACTTTACTTTTATGCTCATTAGCTAAGTAGAATGGGTATGATTGGTTTTGAGCATTTAAGTGTAATTGTTTTGTAACCCAGTAGTGGTTTTGCTTAATTCACTTAGTAGTGATTCCACTTGGTAATTCTAGTGACAATTACATAAGTCCAAGATGTGATTGGTAAACTAGGAATGGATACTCATTGCTACTGGGATAGAATAGATTTACATTTCATTTTTACTTAGACTTAGACTTTAATTCCATTTTCAATCATGTCCATCACTAGGAATAATGAGAGCCTTGCAACATCATCTATCATATGCCTCATTATGAGTTAAACCATATACTTAGATCTCACTAACTCAAAGTAAGAAGACAATGATTGTGAACTTAACATTAATTGCTAGCATAATTACATTGTCCATCCATGGATTATAATCTAGTTGTATGTGAATACTTGTGACTTGTATAGTAGAGTGTTGGGATACACCATTGCTCATCATTAGCACTATTGCCAGGGATGTGTTAATGTGTGTTGAGTAGCTGATCTTATAAAGGTCGTTGTATCAAGAACCACAAAGTTTATCCTTTACACTTTTAATCAATTTTAATAACACACACACACAACTAAAGCATCAAACACACAATATGACTTCAACACTTAAAAGAGAAGTTATCACCTGCCAAAGAGCCACAAAAGAGTAATGATAGGAGACACGATGATGAAGACTAGACTACACCTATGTAAACAAGGATTTCATACATTCATATTGATCCCTATTATCTTGATTTCACATTCATCTTTCATTAGGATGAGTAGTTAAGGTGAAGAGACTTGTAGGGCAACATTGTTTTACCTCCAAAACATTCAACACCATTCATGCTTTAGGCAGTCTTAATGGGGATGAACCTAAACCATGCATAAGAAGGGTGTTATGTGACCAAACACATGACTAGGCTATATCAACCCACAAAGGCTCAAGTACAAAGAAATGCTACTATGGAGAAAAGGCATGAAAATAGCAAAGAAAAGAAAGTCAATGACAATGTTGTCCTAGAAGAAATTAATGATGATGCATTCTTAATAGAGAAACTCCATCTCAATCATGAAGCCCTCTCACAAATGCTTATTATTCATCTAAACATAGGTGAAGCTCAAGGCTTAGAGCTTCTGTAGAACCATAAAGGAATGAATTAAAGATTTATAGAAGGAGAATCAACCAACATTGTTCTCCAACTACTTCCTCTTCCTCCTCAAGGTCATCAATAGACTCTAAAAGAAGGAAATGAATACTTAGAGATTACAATTGGGAAAGATGTAGAGATCATGTTAAGCATGCATGTCACCAAATGTATATTGATGAAGAAGAGGATGAATATGAACTAAGAAGAGATAGGATATGGTGTGAAGAGAGAGAACATTATTAGCATAAAAGGGGACATCACTACAATAAATCTTTTGAACCAAATGATGATGAAGAACCCTTGTTAGCCACTTGTAGTATGATCAATATTAGGGAAGTAGTGTATATTCCAACCAAGCACGTAAGGGATAGTCACATCAAGTGAGTAGACATAAATAATATTCCTAAATTTGAAGGTGGATACAATGCAGATCTAAAGCAGCACCTTCAAGCATTCCATGACGCTTGTGCCCTTTAGAATATTGAAAGTGATTAATAAAAGCTAAAGTTATTTCCTAGAACCCTCATCAAGAAGGCAGAGAGCTGGTACAGATCGTTAGAACTAGAATCAATTAGAAGATGAAGTATGACAAATATCAAAGTTACTTAAGAGTATCTAACCTTTGAAAGAAAATCCAAAGATGGAAGCAAGGGATACATGAATCCCTTGATGCAACAATGGATAGGTATTATTCTCTTTTGCATAGATGCTCAAGCCATGGATTCTTACAAAGGAAAAAACTCAGACACATTATTGATGGATTAAGGAAAAAAACTAGAGAGATCCTTAGGGTCTATGCCCAAGGATGATTATCAAAGATAACCACTTGTCAAATCCAAAGGTTAATAGACCAAGTGGCAAAAAAGGAAGGAGAGTTAAAGAAGACATAATCAGCTGAAGAGTATAACTAAGATCCATCAATAAGAAAATAAGATATTTGAATGTGTGACAAGTAGAAAGAAGAAACCTTGGAAGATGCAATTCAAAAGAAAACTCTACCAATCTAGAAATTGTTTAATGATATAGAAAAAAAGGAATAGAAAATGTGGGACTCAGTGGATGAGCAGTTTACTATAGCTCATAAAATAGTAGAAGAAAGGATTGAACAAGCACTCAACAAAGGCAAAGATAAGAAGAAAAAAAGAGATCATGGATGAGAAGGTTATAAGTAGAAAGGAAATGTTGATATAGTTGAGGATTGTATTGACTCTAGTTTAGAAGAAGAGGAAGGATGCAAGATGTGCTAGTATGAACATCAACTAGTAGTTGGTGCATCAAACCAACCTTCCAATTTTTTACCGCCAATGCCACCACCAATTATGCAAGGGAAGCTATCATCAAAACCATAGTAGAAGAACTCAACAAGGGTAGTAAACATGTAGGCGGAGGTAATAATAAATGAACCTCTATCTAGAATATGTCCATTCTTTTGAACAAGTCCAAAAAGAGTTCAAAGGATGGGGACTCCATCTACATCAACCTCATTTACACATACTCCTCTAGGGAATACTAGGCTTCCATCTTCTACCAATTCAAATTTGACTACTATCATGCTAACCCAAATAGCTACACGTTGAATAAAGGCAGGAGTGCTTCCAAAGAAGAGAACAAATCTAGGAATTCCTTTGATATATCTCCAAATAGCAAGGCACAAACCATGCAAAGCTCTATTGGATTCTAGATTAGAAGTGAATTTAAATTCACAAGATACGTATGAGACTTGGAATCTTTTTCACTAAGAAAAAGTGATATCCAATTAGAGCTTGCAGATCAATTAATCATTGTCCCCACTTATATAGGTAGATAACATCATCACCACCGTTAGTGGTTGGTCCTACCTTGCTGATTCTTAGTAATCCATGTGGGGAAAAACAAGGGAGAATTTCCAATAATAATAGAAAGGGAATGAATTAGCACTCTAGATGTTAAGCTTGGAATTAGAGATTTATCCTTGTAAATATTCAAGGAAGATAAAGATAGCATTATACAAAGATACCAAGTTCCATGTATTGCATGCAACGATAACAAGTGCAATTGCATGCATAGAATTTGGGCTATTAAATAAGGAAAGAGCATAGCATGCAATTAGTGTCTTGAAGAAATGTGTGTGCAACAATGTCTATATGTGGTAGCCACTAAAAGAGAAGGAACCTAGTGGCTAATTCCTGATAAAGAAACAAAATCTAAAATATACATGGAACTAACCAATCAAATTATAAGTGCCTATGTTAAAAAAAAAATAGATAAGTTAGAATAGCTATGAAGGAAACACCCCTATGCACATTCACACTAGGAAGAAGACATTGAATGGGGATAGCTAGAGATCCTAGACAAGTTTGGGCTAGAACTATTAGAACTAAAAGCCCTACCAGAGGTGTTAGAATATGCCTTTCTAAATAACAAAAAACCAGTAATCATCAACACCAACCTTGATAAACATTAGAAGAATAGATTATTGGAAGTAGTCAATAAATGCCCAACAACATTTGCATGGTCTTACAATGAGATAACAAACATTGATCCATACATATGTTAACACTAGATATACACAGATTTACTTGTCAAGCCACATTGCTTGCCTCAAAGAAGGTTGAATCTTAAGCTTAAGAAAGTAGTGAAACAAGAATTGGAAAAGTTACTAAAAGTAGGATTCATCTACTCCATTGTGGATAGTGAATGGGTTAGCTGTTTGGTCATTGTTTTGAAGAAGGATGGCAAGTGAAGAGTATGTATTGATTTCTAGTTATTAAACTTTGTGACATTCAAGGACCGATTTCCTCTGTTGTTTGTTGACCAGGTCCTTGATATCATAGCAGGACATCAACATTATAGCTTTCTTGACAAATATAGTGGATATAACCAGATCCACATTACACTAGACGACCAAGAAAAAACTACATTCACTAGTCCATGGGGAACATTTACTTATGAGAAAATGCCTTTTAGCTTGTGCAATGCACTTCTACT
Source organism: Gnetum montanum (assembly GCA_015680685.1). Lineage (NCBI taxonomy): Eukaryota > Viridiplantae > Streptophyta > Gnetopsida > Gnetales > Gnetaceae > Gnetum > Gnetum montanum. Next base: position 16,097 of record MNCI01022972.1, on the reverse strand, counting down.
TTTTAGATATTAGTATTGATTATCTTCCAAAAGCAAATTGGTAATGGCGTAGAAGTATTTATGGATGATTTCTCTCCTTATGGGATAGATTTCAAGTAGGTATTGGATCATTTAGAGTAGGCATTTAAAATATGCATTGAAACCAATTTAGGCTTAATTGAAAATCAATTTAAAGCTCAATTAAAAAAAATCCATTTAATGATCCAAGATGGGATCATTTTGGAACATAAGGTATCATAGAAAGGAATAGAAGTTGACCTAAAGAAGATAAGAGTCATTTAAAACATCACCCAGAGGCCACAAACTATTAAGGAGGTTGGATCATTTCTAGGTCATATAGGATATTATTGAAAATTCATAGAAAATTTTCCCAAGATAGCAAAACCATTGGTAGAATTGATCAAGAAAGATGCACAATTCCAGTGGATGGAGCAATGTGAGAAGGCATTTGAGATGCTAAAATAGAAGTTAATAGAAACACCAATCCTTTGAACTCTGGATTAGTCTAAGCCCTTTCACATAATAATATNCCTATAAGGTTTGAAACTTAGCCTTCTATGGCACATGATTGGGATTATAGTATAGGACTTTATTTCCTAGTTGGATTGATACTTAGATACGTTCATCACACCTGTGTTTGGAATACTTGTTATGTATTTTGTCACTCATCAAGGCTACAAGTCTATTTTTCTCTAAAAGGTTGAGATTCATAAGATGTTCTTTCTATGCTAGACTCAAGTCTAGGTCAATTTTACTAGTAGTAGCTAACTTTTGTAGCTCTACTTGAATTAGTAGTGTAGGCAATTTTTCATAGACTAGCTCATAGGGCAAATATCCTATGGGAAGTTTTCATGTGGTCTTACAGGCCCATAGAGCATCATTTAGTTTAGTGATCTAATCTTTCCTAAATCCACTAACTCTAGTTAATATTCATGTAATTTCCTAGTTAGTGACTTCTACTTGACTATTTGCTTGGGGATTATATGGTGTAATCAACTTATGAGTCACCCTAGGTTGTTGCATGAGATTTTTGAATATAGCACTTGTGAAGTATGTTTCGTAGTCTAATATGAGCATTTGTGGCACTTAAAATCTATTAACCATGTGTTCTTGAAAGAATTTAGTAGTTTCTTTTGTTATACAATCCTTAACTAAAATTTCTTCTACCCATTTAGTACGATAATCAATTGTCATAATAATGTATGCTTTTTCATTTGACATCAATGCAATGGGTCCTATGAAATCAATTCCTCATATGTCAAATGATTTCAGTGATTGTATCCATTGCTATGGCCCTTCATCACACTAACATCTCTTGCAAGAATGTGTGAAGTTGTGTGCATCCCATAATATGTTAGGTCAAAAGTAGTCTACCATCATAAGCTTGAGTGCTATTCTATGANTAGCTACTACTAGTAAAATTGACCTAGACTTGAGTCTAGCATAGAAAGAATGTCTTATGAATCTCAACCTTTTAGAGAAAAATAGACTTGTAGCCTTGATGAGTGACAAAATACATAACAAGTATTCCAAACACAAGTGTGATGAACGTATCTAAGTATCAATCCAACTAGGAAATAAAGTCCTATACTATAATCCCAATCATGTGCCATAGAAGGCTAAGTTTCAAACCTTATAGGATGGACCTTATATCATCCATGTCATGCATCCTTTGGAAGCCATGAAAATTTACCATGCAACTTGCCCACAAAAACTTATTTTAATAAATATTCAATAGTCAAACCATACTATGAATATCTTGATTCCTTTGTGAACTCTACCCAACTTACTAAACCATCCTATACTCATTTGATCTTTTGGTTAACTATTTTCAATGATAGTCATGGGGGTGTCCAATATGACCCTTAGGTACCGAACTGAATATTTTTCTTTTCTTATTACTTTTTCACATTATTTGATATGTTTTCATTCTTTTATACATTTCTATTTCTTAATCATTTGATATTCTTTGATATCTTTTAAATTATTTTTCTATTTTTTTCATTTTTTCTATGATTTTTATATTTTTCTTATACATATTTGTGTTAATTTTCCAATAAAGTGCAAGGAATAAGTTAGGTGTGGTCCTAATAATGTGAAGATTGCCCTATATTATTGGATTATGGAAGGATTGATTCTATATACAATGAGACCATATCATCCATCAACTCATTTCCAACAATAACAGGTTCCTAACCATGGAAATATGATATTCTTCTCATAATAAACCTAAAATAAACTTATGATCATTATGCTTGGATAGAAGAGTGAAGAACCAAGTGGGAATGAAAAGGGTGTGACATCAAGGGAATATGTGGATTCTTTGAAACTACTACTATGAGTTCTATCCTATTGTTAAGAGTGTATTATTTTCTTGAGTTCTAACGAAAAATGGAAATAAGAGTATAATAAGTGTTGCCTTACCATGACACTAGAAAGACTATTACCCATTTCTGAAGGTAGTCCTCTAGGAAGGTCAACATAGTAAAAATAGAATAAAAGCACAAAATAAAATTTTTGGGTGTCCCACTAGAAAGACATGTTATCCATGCCTGAAGGTAGGCTGCTTCTCGAAAATCTCAAAAATAAACAATGTGCTCTTAATGAACTCTTTTCTTGAACTACATTGCTAAGTGTAATACTTCTTGCAATAGTGGTAGTCTTATGATTGTTAGTCTTAGAGATGAAAAAATGTGATGTCACTGGAAATTGGATTGGACTTGGTTTGGATCCTAAATGGAAAGGCTAATGGTTACTTTAACCACATATCACACATAAGGATTCATTATGCCTATGGTAAGGCACCTCACGCCCAATTTCTGCAATCCCTTCTAAATCCCATTTCACCTCACTTGTATATTAAATCATAATTTTATGATTTTGTATAATATAGTGTTATTTTTCCAATCTAGTGGTATTAACATGTGTGTTTTTCTAGATAGGTATGTTTTACATTCAACTTCTTTAGTGCCTACAGACACTTTTAGATGTGATTATACAAGGACATTAAGGGCTGAAGCCTACTTTAGGGAGTATCCCCTTGAATAACTCTTGTACCTCATACTTGATGACCAATTTCACATTATCTTATGCCTCCCAAATACTTTGGTACTTAAAGATCACTTCCCACAAACTTTTATAATTTGTCCATATGCTATGAATCCTTAATCCATCTCATATATACCTAATAAACTTTCATTTCTTGAGATTCCTTGTAACTTTGGAATGCCAAAGTTTTGAAATCCAAGCATCATATATGATTCATGAACCTTTAGACAGTCTCTATTTCTTCCAAATTATTTAATTGACTCAATTTTTCCCTTGAGAAATCCTCAAAAATCCAAAATTTTTCCAAGGTAACATCGTAACTACGATGTTGTATGCCCTATGACATTGTAGCTATGATGTCGTGCATATAAAAATAGCATATATACATGCAGGAGATAGAAAAATTTTTCATTTTTCCATTTCAAAGCAAGAGGATTTTTTAACACTTTTCTAAGCTATGATAATCAAACTTCCTGACACCATAACTTTCTCACTGCAACTCTGATTTGAGAAATTCTTGAACCCTGTTAATTTCGGAGTGTTCAACTTAGTCGAGTGGGCAAAAGGGGGGGAGGGGTTTATTGTGCATACATGAGGATAATTGAGCTAGAATTTCCTAGCACTTAGAAGATAATATAAAGGATAAGTATATGGATACAATAAGAATATTACAACCAACTAATCAAAGTAAAGGCAAAGGACTCAACCAACCCACATAACTAACCATACCAATCATTTAAAGGCACAATAAACAAGGAAATGATAACTGTGAAAGGTTAGAATAATTAAAGATATAACAATTAGGGGTTTCTTTTTGAAATTTATCTAACCATACAATCATAATAAGGACCATAACTGATAAAAAAGATAAGAATTTGATCAAACCAAGAGTATGAGATTATGAACCATTAAGAACCAATTTGAACACCTTTATAACCTTAAATTCTTAATGATTGTAGTTGGCCCCAAAGAGACCTATAGTAGAAGGACCTTCACAACATGGTAATAAGAGACCAAGAGGTCATGGAAGAAGCCAACTAGGAGAACAAACTCCATAGGCTAAACATGAAGATTAGGATGCTTAATCATTTAGCATCCACCAACAGATTCCTACCATAGAACATTCAAGTTAAGTAGAAGTAAAGACACCACCAGCACTTGAGTAGGGATAGCATCTCACGTTGTCTAATGACTACCTCCAAGCCATTCAAGAAAAATCCATAATGTCTAGGTCATTGTGGAGTTGAACTTTGGCCCATTCATGGAGTTTGGTCTAGAAGTTGTTAAGATGTAATGTCAAGCATCTCCATTGTGTTCAACATTGTCCAACAATGCCAAATGATACTTGGGAGTTTACTAATTATAGTAAAATACACAAGATGATGCAATAGTAAAGATTGAAGAGGTCTTAGTGCTATACTCTATTGAGGCAATAGTGAAGGCCTTGAACATACCAAACATCAAAGCCAATGTTGCACAAATTTCCATAAGGTTCAACATTGATGTCAAAAAGTTGTGACTATAGAGAGCTTATGTGAAAGAAGATAAAGGTTATAGCGAGATCATTATGAAAGAGAAGATTTATTTCTAGATTGGGACCTATCACTTGTTTTCAACAAAGAGGCTTAATCAAATCTCAACATACATAGCCCAAGGAAGTGTAATATTGATGGGAAAATTTAATGTCAACATTGCCCATTTGTTCTTCCTAGAGATCTAGAGGTGGTTCAAAGAAAATAAGGTAGGGAAACTGACATTACCATTTCCTTACCATATCAGAAAGCTACGTAAGCAAGTGGGATCCTAGGCTACACCAATGATGTCCTAGGAAAATCCCAGAATGCATCCTTTGTAGAAATGTCAAAATCATTGTCACCTAAGAAAGATTAGCTGGAGAAGTTAGTAGGTAGTGAGGATGCTTCAAGATCTACATCAACCAATAACATTATAGCTACCAATCAACAACAAAAGGTAGGACCTAGCAGTCAAACACCTACTAGTGATAGCCTTGAACAACAAGCTCCACCACCACCATAAGATTACTATTCCTCAATGAGTTATATATGCCAAATCATACATACTATTAGCTAGGAAGTCAGAAAAAGCTCTATAAGGCCTATGGTTTCTACAAATCCTACTAGTGGGTAGGTATCATTGCAGGTACGAGGAGAAGAGGATTAGGTAGAACAACTATCAGGAAATGTTGCATCCTTCTAGGTGATGCTGGAAACTAGTGAAGGCACCACAATGGTGGTCATGCAATTCTAGGATGAAGTAGGAGTAGTAGAGGTAATAACTAACCATATTAAGAAGTCATTCAATGTTCCCATTATGTGACTAGCCAATATTTCTAGAGTTAGAGATGCTCAAATGCTAGTCGACACCTCTATGACACTTGCAGAACATGAAGATGTACTTAACAGATTATTGCAGATGGGTTAGGTTATGTAGAATCTTTTTTATATCCCCAGTGATATCACTATAGTGTATTATGATCTAATAGAAACCAAAGAAAATTTGGTGATGGAAGAATAAGGGTATAACATGCTAAGAATGAAGTGCATAGGCTACAAGAAGAATTGGTAGCTTTAAGAGTAGAGCTAAGGGACCTTGCATGATTTCTTACCCTAGACCAACTTGAGCAATATAGAACCAATTAAGTAAGGTGGCTAATTTCTAGAAACATATAGATAGAGATGGAAAGAGAGAAGGTTGTGTGGAATGCCTTAGTAGCAGAAGCCCAAACATATACACATGCCAAAGCTCTCATTGATCTTAAGGAGAAAAACAAGAAACTTATTGCCAACAACACAAGGTCAACTAACATTGAGAAGCAAAATAATGTTCTTAAGAAAAGCATCCATCAATTGAGAGAACAATTCATTCGAGTCAACCAAAACATGAACAAATGGATTTTTGAGAACAAAATCATATCAATGGAGGAAGTACATGCCATATAATAGAAGTCTACAATCAAAATAAGCATGTGGAAAAATGAGGCCAAGAAACATGAAAAGCTCAAAAAACATTTTAGGGACCAAGTGGGAATGTGCAAACAAACAAATAAAAAAGAAATCTAGATGGTAAAGGTCAAAGTCAATTTCATCACTGCTCAAATACCAAACCTAAAGCCCATTTTGGATAGCCTAGCCCATGTCCATCAAGTTGAAATTAAGAATAAGGACATGTAGATCAAGGATTTAACAAAGAATATGGGGTTAGCTAACCTCTAATATGATAACTTAGCCATGTTAACAACAAGATGACCTTGTAACAAGCTTGAGCAACAAGTAGTAGCCATATACATCATGTATGAGAAGGAGTTTGCCAATCAGAAGGATGCTTTGTAAAAACTACATGTCGCAAACTCCAAGCTTGAAATTGTTAAGGATAGCTACTAGGATTAGAAGGGTGCTGCAGAAAACCTAGCATGCTAGATGATAGATGTGGTTAGGAATTTTGAAGAAGAACGATGATAGTCTGCGATGTGGTACATTAAGATTAATAAAATGTTCCTGCAACTACCATGCCCATGGGATGTACCAACTCCATCTAATATTGCACAATTTGCATGGATGGTACATGACCCTAGGATGGAGAAAGAAAAGCTTTAGGTGCTCTTGAATAGGTATCAATTTTAGAAGCCTAATGATAAAGGGAAGAAGTTGATGAAGGAGCCTCCATTGCTTGGAACTTAAGGCCTACATCAAGCTACTATAGTTTTAGTTTTTGTTTTTTTTAACAATTGAAAACTATGTCCAATTCTTGTAAAAACACCAATGTGACATTCAGAGTCATGTAAATAGTTAAGTCATGTCAAGTCAAGTCTACCCCTAATTTTGTAAGGGACTCTATCCTCATTTTTTAAACTCAAGGACGAGTTTCTAGTTAGCCATGGGGGTATGAAAAAAATCATTTTTCCAATCTAATGTGGTATTGTATTAATAATATTATAGCTTATGTTGCATCATCATTGATACAATGTCTTGGGAGCTTTGCATCCCCATAAATATTGACACTTGGGCACACAAGCAACAATAAATTTTCCCAAACCTTATCCAAACTCTTGTAGTTTCATTTTATAGTTTTAATGATAGTGTAAATGCTCATACTGTTGTGTTAAGTAGTTGACTAGAGTCTTTATTTGAGTAAAGTGTACTTGGGCATAGTTTATAACTGACAATAAAGATTGAGACTATTTTACATCTTTACAGCATTACTTTAGTTCTTTTCTTCTATTGTTCACTTAGCATAATTTTCCTATTTTCTTAGCTTAATCATTAACATTCCAAAATACTTTAGTTTTATGCTTATTAGTGAAGTAGAATGGATACAAATGGTCTCAAGCATTTAATTATAATTTTTTGGTAACTTATTAGTGGTCTCGCTTGATTTGCTTGGTAGTGATTCTACTTGGTAATCCTAGTGACAATTACATAAGCCCAAGACATGAATTGTAAACCAAGAATGGATACTCATTGCTACTAAGATAGAATAGCTTTACATTTCAGTGTTACTTAGACTTAGACTATAATTCCATTTTCAATCATTTTCATCACTAGGAGTAATGAGATCCTTACCACATCATTTATCATATTCCTCACTGTGAGTTAAACCATACACTCAGATCTTACTCACTCAAAGTGAGAAGACAACGATCACAAATTTAACATCAACTCCTAGCATAATTAGACCATACATCTATGGATTATGATCTGGTTGCACATGAACACTTGTGACTTGTATGGTAGAATGTTGGGATATGCTCCTACTCATTAGCTTCCAAACACTTCTCCTATTTTGCGATTTTATTTCTTCTTGATTTTCTTATCTTGGTTAATTCAAATAAGCAAAAATCCTCTAGATTTTTCAGCTCACTAATAGATTGGTAATATTTTTATATGCATTCTTCTTGGTTCTTCTTGTCCTTGATGTTCTAACTATGATTCAAGCTTGATGTCTTGTAACTTAGTCATGAGGGATAGATACCTCTTCAGAGATGCATTTAATGTATTTTATAGTTATAAAAATATTTCTACCTCATTCATACTTGACCATTCACATCATAGTTTAATAGGTGTGATGATGTTTGTTTTTCGAGTATTTTCCAAGGGTTGTAGTTAACATTATTCTCATGTGCAATTTTTACAATGGTAGTATGATGCTAGGGAAACTCACTTGTTTTTCTAGCAAACTTCATAGCTAATATATTATGGGGATTGTAATCCATGCTTTGTAGATCAATGAGGAGTGAGGTTGAACAATCTCAAGCCACTATCTATGGATATTGACATGAATCATCAATTTCTAAGAAGAAAGAATGGAAAGAACTTAGATCTTCCAATCTAGAGCTCACAAGTCTTGCACTAGAAAGATATCCATCTAGAAGTAGATTGGGAGGCAAGTAGTCATGTTCTCGATCTATAGGTCAAACACATGCATAGTAGAAGGCAACCAAATAAGTGTTGAAGAAGCTGATAGAAAATGAAGAAGATGATGTTGATGACATCCAATAGGATATGGATGTTCATGATGTCTATAGTGACCCATCAATGAAGAGAAAAACTATTATTAGTTTCTTGAGCTTGGTCCATTGAAGCTCAAGGAGTCACTACAGTGAATGCACTTCTATGACTATATCACCCAACCCTTTACATGGTATAGCTATGAGGTAGAGGAATTCTACCAAAACCTTACTGCTACTGGTGCCATGACTTTTTTTATGTAGTTCCTATGCCAATTTCCATAGAATAATATCATGGGCTACAAAATTTTCAACTGAACTAGGTGGTCATTGGCACAAAAGACTATGCCCAAGCTTAGGTCAAAGGTCATGCTAAGGGCCTTTAATATGGACAAGTCTAAGATAAATATGTCTAAGATTTTCCTAGTTCAAAATGCCATGTGCAAAATCATCATCCACAACTTTATGCCCATCAAATGACCATCAAGTATCTTTGCTTAGTGGGCTAAGGTTGTGGCTATGATGAGGGGAGTGTATGTCATCAATATCTCATATTTTCAATCCAAGGCCCTGATCCAAAAAATAAATGAAGATGTGCCCAAACATAAGAGGGAGGTCTATGTCCCTAGATTTGGGATGTATGTCATGTACCCTATGTTTATGGTTTTTCTATGCATGATCAATGTTTCTATCTCCTACGTTTATATCCTATCCTTATGGTTCATGCTTGTAGGTTTGATGCTTGTTTTGGGCTTCTTAAGAAGTTTTTGGGTTCATTTGAAGACCCTCAGAAGGTTCTAATATGTTTCATAACATCCTAGATTTTATCTAGGAAAATAGAGATAAAGTGTTGGGGGTAAGGATGTGCTAGCTTCCCTACACTAGTACATCCCTACATTAGTGTAGGGGTGTTGACACATCCCCCTTGGTATCTTAGTTTAGCTACCTTTATTTCTTTGCCTCTCTTAGTATGTTGAAAGTCTTGGCTATGCTAACAGGTCTCAGTTTATGTCTAGACATTAGTAAACCCCTACAATTGTATTACAAAAACTATAAATACTTGATATAAGCTTCATATGAAAGGAACTTGATTACAAGCATTTGATTTGACTTTTGACATCCAATTTCCTGTGAAGATCTCTTCTTTTGGTAAGTGATTCCTTCCCTGTTTTATGTATGTTTTGAGTTGTCAGTTTCATAAGTGTGTCTAGAATTTGTCAAAGTGGTACTTGCTTATGTAGCCTAGAACTATTTGGTTGATGTGGAGTCTAGTGTTTGCGTGGTAAATAAAGCTTATCGTTTTTCCTCATTTTTGCACTATTGATACCTTTAACATTAAAATACCAAAAATATTAAAATCATAAAAATATTTATTCATTTATCATTTTCATTAGTTGTGATGATTCGACCTTATCCAAGAAGGCTACAACTATATGACATGATGTTTGGCCATCAAGGTTGTGACTAAGAGCCATTTTATTTGCATTTATGTGTTTATGTGTGATGTTGGACATGTCCTCTTGACGAATTGTAACATGATCATTCTTGTGTCCCTAGGTGGAATTGTAGTGCATGTGTGTTTATTACTTATTTCTTATAAAGAAAAAAACCCATAAAATTTATAAAACATAAAACTATAAATATTCCCTCAATATCTAACCATGGCAAAATGGGTTTTAACTGTATTAGATGTATTATAATATCCTTTATATTTCTTGAATGCAATGACATATACTCACATTATTGACAATCCATATAAAATACTCCTTAAAGCTTATGACCAAATCACATTGTAATTTGTATGATATATTCCATTAGTCCAAAACTAGCGAGACCCTTATCAATGATGCCTAGCAACATCATCACTTCCTACTCCAATGGTGTTTATGATATCCTACAACATTATTTCTTCCTATCCACATTGGCATTGATATAATTCATGTGTGACTTCTCTCCTACCCCTTAAAAAATTTGAAAAAAATTGTTAACTAATAGAAAAATTTAGGTTCTAGGCCTTGGCTGACTATAATTAACCTTAAATCATCATTTTAAGGAAACATTGATTATTTGATAAAATGAACTAGATAATTAAATGGTGAAATACTAATACTTAGTTTTGCCAAGTGGGAGAAGCTGTTGAATTCAAATTCTAAGTAACATAAATTTAATTTGTTTAAAATTTAACTTTAATTTTAAATTAATTTTTATTTTTAGGAGAAAAAATTCAAAATGCCATAAATTAATCATTAAACATCCATTTTAGACAAACAAATTATCATTTCTAGTAGATTTCAAACTTTTTATTGTAATGATGACATCACATTAGGTATTGAAAAATCCAAAAATTGATGTATTAAATGTTCCTTTAAATTGTTCCTTAATACCCTTAAGAGCTCAAATTACTATAATTTATGCATCTAATGTCCATTTTGTATAAATTAATAATCATTTTTAATAATATTCAATATTTTGAATCTAATGATGATTCAAATTAGTCATATGAAAATTCAACAAGTAGGTAGCCTTGATTAAATATAGAAGGATAATTTATAATCATGATTTGATTAGTTTTGGATGTCAGTAATAGATATTTTGATGCATATTTTTATAGACTAGGATACATAAACCATCCAATGGAACCTACATTAGTAACCCCTAGTTTAAGACTTTGTATACTACCAGAGTTAGTCTCCTAAGAAAGGTAGACATGTCATCAAGAGTCTAAGGAACAAAGCCAAACCATTATTCAATTGATGAGTGGCAAGGTACCCCCTACGTGCAACCATACAAATCACAAGTGTTCATGCACAATACTATTGAATTCTGTGGATGGGACTAGTTGTGGCATCTAGATCATTATGTCTTGATTGCAGTTCACTATCTTCCCACTTGGACTAGTGGTAGCTTTGTCATGTATGGTTTAGTCCAAAGTGAGGCATATGATTCTTGATGTTGTTTCAACCTTATGCTACTCCTAATGATAATAAAGAAATCATTTTTTAAACTAATTAACAATGGAAAGTAAAGTCTAAACTAGCCTACGAGTGATTAGTGTCCATTCCCAGCTTGCTGTACACATCTTGAACCCACATATCCACTACTAGGATTACCAAGCACTATGCTACTAGGCGAACCAAGCAATAACACTGCTGGGATTACTAAGCGAATACGTGTTTACACTCGAACCTAGTCACGCTCATTCCACCAATTCATTAACATGCATGGAAACATAAATATTAACTAAGTACATGGAATATAAATTACATTAAAAGTAAATTTAATCTAAGTCAAAGTGTTGTAGTGAATAAGAATCAATCTCAATCTTATTGTCGTTCGTGGAATGTGTCTAGGTACATTGCCACTCAAATAAGATGTCATACAATTGACTCAGATCCACACTATGGGCACTCACTGACTGTTCTCTAATATTACGGAATAAAACTACAAGAGTTTGGCTACTCTATTAATAAAAGAATCACATAAACATGGATGTAAACATGTATTTATAGTGGAAAATAGACATTGCGTCGACGGGGCTGCATTGATGCAATAGACTGCATCGACAAGGCCTTGTTATTGAAGCCTTATTATCGAAGCCTAGATAACGGGGCTAGGATATTAGGGTTAAGATATCAAAACCAACTGATGAGTGACGAGGTACCCCTACACTCAACCATATGAATACAAGCGTTTCACGCATGATCCGGTTGAACTCCAAGGACTAAGTGCTTATGTGCCTTAATGGAACACTCAGGGTTAATCAATTGTTGTCTTCCCAAACTTACTTATATTGTCATGGTTGTATGGTTAAGTAAGCTTGAGGTATATGATTTTTATAGCTTTTGTATTTTTTTTATGTCTTTTGCTAATAAAGGAGAGGGAGAGAGAGCTAAGTGACTAACTTACATTAACTATTCATTAACTAGTTTCTAAATGGTCCTAACACCAGTATCCATTCCCACTTGTTGTACACATTCTGAACTAGTGCAATGCTACTGGGATTACCAAACGCTAATAATTATTGGGTTACTAAGCGCTACATGCATGCTCGAAGCAGTTGTACTGAGTGTATTTAACTAAGGGGGTTGAAGGTTGAGAGGGATATTAATTAACTAGGAAAGCATTAAATAATAATTAATTACTAATTAGCTTAAGCTGTATGCTACAAGGTTTATCATAAAGTTCATCTTTATTGCTGTACACAAAATCGTGCTCAGGTACAAATTACTCGAATAAAGATCCGTTCACTCTATGACTCCTACTGCGGGCACACAGAAATAATTCTAACTCTGGAATAACAAAATTGCAAGAATCTAGCTAAGGGTCTAAGTCTAACTATCTTGGAACAAAGGGCGCCACCTCTTATTTATAGAAGATGAGGCAAGACGCAATATTGCGTATGTGATATCGTGTGGCAGATGCAATATTGCAGCTCATCACCAACCAAAAAGTTAACTTTTTATCAAATAACCCAGCAACTGATTATTCATCACTAAGAAATTAAGTAATTAAAGAGTTAGTTGTTGAACCAGTAAGAAGATAAAATTATTGCATCAAATCCAATAACCAACCAAATTATTTTAAAGACATCTAACCATCACTAAGAAGCATAAAATTATTCTAAAAAGGGATATAATATCTATGAGGAAGAATGAGTTAAGAGAGAATCAAAGAATACGTATGAAAGTTGCAACATAAAATGTGCTTACCAGGATACGAACCAATAAAATGAAACATTTTACATATCCATCTTGGGCCTTGGATTAACACAAATACTAATACCCACAAATTCTTGCATAATTTCAAACTCTAAATGTCAATGTTCTTAATCCACAAGAAGTCATACAATGGAAATTTCTTTATGAATTCTAACCTAATCTAAGAAAGTTATAATATCCAGAAATTTATAATCAAAAGGTTTCTTGTGATAATTCCTCCTTTAAACCATATAGGCCAGCTTACCGTAAGAACCATAACATGGATGGATGGATAGATGTCCAAGTTAATATAAAAGTTTAAATGAAACATAAAAGATATGATTTTCAGAACTTAAATCTTTAAATCATGGAAAAGGAAGAATGATCAAGGTTTTGGAAAATTCACATAGCTTTAGCATTAGTAATAAAGATGTAGTTATCAAGAAAGTGTGTATGCATGACTAATACAAATCTGATTATCAAATCAACATGTTCAAATGTTAGATTTTGTCAAGTATCTTATTTAATTAATTCAACTAAGGAAATCTTGAAGCCTAAGTTATTCCTGTCTTGTACCAATTTTGATATAATACCATTCATTTTCTATGGAGACTTCAATTCTTGAAATTTGAATGTACTGAGGACCAATTAGATGATATGCCAAATTTAATGAAGATTTTTCCATCAATTCATTATACCATTCCATTAGCTAGTACATCATTCATCTACTTCAAGTCATCAATAAACAAGTTAAATTTTAAATATGAAAATAAATGATGCTCATGGATAGTATCCATTAAGACCCTTATTTTATTAATTATACTACAATAATTAACAAATATGAATTGACATCCTTTTTCATTAAGTTCTTAGATCATATTTGGTATGATAGTCAACTCTTCCAGGTTACCAGGCTAATGGAGTTAATTTCCAAGGCAAAAGGTAAGAAGAAAGATGAAGCCTTACCATCTAAAATATGGCTATTCGATCATATATCTCTTATACTTGAATTATGACTATTTTCTATTATTTCTAAAAAGGAATGAAAATTTTAAGTTCATTACCTTTTTTTTATTTTTTATTTTACATATTTTTCTTATAAAAAAGGATAATAAGAGTTAGGAATTTTAATTTAATTTATAAAAGAAAAGATATATTTTTTATTTAATTTATATTCTTGAAAATTGGGTAACCAATATTCTTAGGTAAATAAATGTAAAATTATGCATTTGCCCTACCTTTGGTTAGGTAACTAGAGAACATGAGATGAGCATAGTATAACTTTAGTTAGGACATGTAATTGATAGTTGCTAGACCTTTATTTCACTACTTGTTATTGCTAGAAAACTAAATGAAAGTTATTAACATGATAGATTTATTTTTCTTAGATGTCTTCCTCATATTGTGATTGCATATTGATTGGAAGAATATTAAAACCTTATTTTAAAGAAGCAATTAAAGTGCTGTAGCTTGGAGAAATATCCTTATATGGACTCATTCAAGAATAAATAAAACCTAATTAGAATAGCTTATCACATTCCATTCCCAAATGGTATCATTCTTAACCAATAGTTATAATTATAGGAGTGGTGGACTTCCAAAAAATATTGATAATGAGCAAAAAAATTTAGAGTACATCACAATCTTGATACTAAGTAAATATTGTTTAAAAAATATGGAAAGAAAAATCTTTCTAATTTTACAATTATCTACTCAAGTGTTCAACCTTACACTTGATACTTACTAATGAGCGACGAGGTACCCCTATGCCCAACCATATGAATCACAAAGTGTTCATGCACAATCTGGTCAAATTCCATGGACTTTATTATTTCTAATGCACTAGTCCTTCAGGAAGTGAATCTAGCCTTAAGGTCAATCATTGTTGATGAGACGCGACATGCACTGTGCCGTGATATCGCGTCTTTCCCTGCGATATTGCATACGCGATATCTCGGTCCGCCGTCATATCTATAAATAAGAGGTGACACTCCCCTCATTTTGAAATCCTAGCTAGAAGTAGCGAAGCTCTGGCAGATTGATCACTCCAGAGTTAGAATTTTTCCCATGTGCTCGTAGTAGGAGTCCTAGAGTGAACGGCTCTTTATTCGAGCAGCTTGTAACTTGAACCCAAGTTGTGTATGATAATAAAGACGAACTTGATTGGATAAATCTTGCAACACGTGGTTTTATTGTTGTTTATTTACTACTTTCCTAGTGCGCACAAGTACGACTTGATTACGAGCGTCTACAGATGTGTACGTCTAATCAAGGAATCAGTTGCTTGTCGTAACGCGTGAGTACGACTTGACTACGAGCATTGACTGCTTGGTAACCTAGTAGCGTATTCCAAGATTCTGCACTTGGTAATCCTAGTGGTAGTTCAGTGTATACGGCTAGTCAAGGAATCGGCTGCTCATCACTAGGCTAGAACGTGTGATAAGTACGACTTAGTTACGAGCACCCACGAGTGTGTACGGCTAGCTAAGGAATCGGCTGCTTATCACACTTAAGCTAAATAGGTGCCTCAATACGACCACTTCGAGCACTTGCGTTATGTGTGGTGATCCTAGTAATGATTAGCGTTTGGTAAGCCACAATTGCATAGTTTAGGGTGTGTCCGGTAAGTGGGAACGGATGCTGACGCTAGTTAATTTAGACTTAGGACATTAGTTAGAGTTAGCTTAGTTTCTCAACCCTTTCCTCTCATAGCTTAGAAGATAAACCTGAACATACCAAAAAAATCACATACCTCAGACTTGCTTAACCATACACCGTGACACTTACAAGCAAGCCTGGGAAGACAACGAATGATTAACCTCAAGTGTTTCTTGTGGTGTTATGGCATTTAGTCTGCGGAGTTTGACCGGATCGTGCGTGCACGCTCG